>QANX01004508.1:0-80899 GCA_003254975.1 Ochetophila trinervis
GTGATTGCCGCGTATATTTTCCGCGACGCGTTATTAATGCCCCTCGCAAATGTATTTGGCGCGCAGATTTTCGGCGACACTTGTGGAATGCCTGTCGCGAAATGTATTTGGCGCGCTTATTTTTCGCGACACTTGCCAATTTTGTGTCGCCGAATATGCTTCGCGCCACATTTTTCACGACGGTTTTCGATCGCGCGTCGCGAGAGCTGATTTCACGCATATTTTAGCGACGTGGGTGCGTCGCTATTTTGTTCAAATAAAGGCGACGCACTATATTTGTGTCGTTGTTAGTTTATCGCGACGCAAATTTTTTGCTTCGTCGCACATTTAGTGTCGCCGATTAAGGTTTTTGGCGTAGTGTTTATATATTACAAAACTAAAGTAATAAAGATACATAATTAATGCAATAATAACACATTATATTAGGCTTCAAAAAATTCTTTAAAACAATCAATTTAATAATAAAGATTATCTAATGTATGTTTGTTCATGTTTATAGAGTTTTATTTTATTTTTGGATAATGAAAAATTTAACATAGAGGAAAAAATTGATAGAAAAAAATATTTAATGTTCTAATAAGCTTTTCTGTATAAGCTGAAAAAGAATTTTCTTTTTGGAGAAGCTTAAAATTTAAACTTCTTCCTAATGGTTTTTAAAAAAATTTATTTTTCAACAAGCACTTATTAACTTGTTTGTCAAATATATAATATTTTCTAGCAAAAGTGATTCTAGCTCTTCAAATGGAGCTTTTTAACCAAAAATAAATCATACTAGATATGGGCTTATTCTAATATCCTTCATATTGACCCAATTAATTGGCTGGCCAATAAAACATAGACATTGCTATATATTCACCTCTTTTGACAATATCCAAGAAAAAGTAAAAAGAAAAAAAAAAAAATCTTCTATTTATACTTTGACAAACATTAAAAACCAAAGAAAAAAGAGGAAGAAATCCTTCAAAGACTATAGTTTACCCCCAATGTATACAAAGAATTAGTTTGTCGTTTACTTTTTTTATAGATAAATTAAATAGTGATACCTTATATTTAAATTATATTTATAGGATTATTTCTCTAGATAATGTAAACACAAAAGTTTTACTCTTTAATTTTTACATTTGGCTAGTTGTTTAAATGTGTGGGTAGTTTTTTTTTTTTTTGCTTTATTTCTATATATATATATGTATATATATACACACGAATAGCTTTATGACTCGATTAATCTTTTATGAAATTTAAAATTTTAAAAGAAAACGTGTAAAACTCATGAACAAGCAAGGGCTTAAAGCATCCGAATGAACTCTTTAAATGTATGATTCTCTTTATTTTAAATAGTTAACCTTTAAAAAATGATTCCAACCTTCTTTCGATTTAAAAAAATAAATAAATAAATAAATAAATAAAAAGTGTTCACTAAATGTTGACAGTGAAAAGAATAGGGTAAAAAAAATATAGAAAATAACTAAAAAATTATATTTACAATTAAAAATAAATAAAGAAGAGAATAAAGAATAATGTTTTTCTAGTTTTCATGAAATTTGAAATAAAATGAAAAAANAAAAAAAAAAAAAAAAAAAAAGTCAAATTACTGTCCTCGGAATGAAAAAGGTTTCCATATGTCCAAAAAGACAAAACTAAAGCAATTTGAATGTAAAGATAATGTGAATAACTTTTTTTTTTTTTGTTAATAGAATATGAATAAACTTTAGTTTCTTTTTTTATTTCTTTTGTTAATGGGAATCGACTTTGGTTAATGGTAATGATATGGCAGTCTAGAGGGAGGTGCAAAAGGTCAAAACAAACGTTTCGATCGGGCCCTTCCATATATCAAACTTATATCGCATTGGTCTATGTCGCATCTTTATCCCTCAAGAGTCAGGAGTCAGGACTAAATAACCAGTGGACCCCACCATCCACTACAAGATGAACGGCTAGGATTGTCTTCCTCTCTCTCTTCCACAGTTCCACTGGAACCTTTTCGTAGGAATTATTGCAATGATGAACGGCTACTATTAGCATCTTAAATAATAGTAAAACTAGATTTAATTTTAAATTTTTTAAATTTATAGGTGTGAAAATTTGGTCCATTCTTTAGAGCCTACTATCTTCGGTCGTATCGCAATGATGTGTTCGCTGTTACTTTGAATGTTTTTTTTTTTTTAAATTTTAAAATTCTAAAAGTGCTTCTAAGAAGTCTGAAACATTTGATTTTGTATAATGTATAAATTTTTAACTAAAATCAATTAAATACAGTTTTAGAAAAAAATTTGAAAAACCTGAAGTAAAAATTATTCCACACATATCCAAATAGGTAATTTTTCATAAGCAAAACTAATAAAATAATGTTTGAATATATTTTTACTAAATCTTACAGAAAGTCTTTCATCTTTTTAAATAAATAATTTTAGATATTTTTTAAGAATTTTATTTTAGACCTCCTTGATTTTGCCCTTTGATATTTAGATCCTACCTTTTTGAAAATTCATCATTTTTCTCCCTTTAGTTATCATAATTCTTACCAAGAAATTCTCAAAATAAACCTACCTGTTAGTTCTGAGTTCAAATTTAACGGGTCTTTTTTGTTTGTTTGTTAGGATTTTACTTGTAGTACTACAAAAGAAACTATATACAGTCCCATAAGTTTTATATTACTAGAATACCCCTATTAAATATTTTTTTAATGTTTTACTAAAGCTTTGCCATGCCTTATCTACCAAAAAAAAAATTTGCCGGCGTCGAAGTAACACCGACGACCTATCGGGGTCAACAACTAGAACTCCAATAAGTTTCGAGCAATTCTCTAAAGCCGGCAGGGTGATTTTTCTTTTTTCTTTTTTTTTATTAAAAGTTTTTACTTGTTTTAATAAAATAAAAACTTCGACGGTGAGGGTGTTTCGCCGGCGACAACATCTCAACCTCCATCAGACTACTGTTCCGGTGTTTCTTTCATTAAAATTTTCAATACACATAAAAAACAAAAAAAGAAAACAAAAACACTGTCACTGCCATGACCAGAGAACACTGGAAAATAATGAATGAGTCTGTTTTGGTAATTTATTACTAGAACAGAATAAAAGATCATTATTAACTTTCAACGTCTGAATTCAAAATATCATAATGAAATTCTTGTCTTCAATTTCTAAAAAGAGATTAGTAATAAATCTTTAACCGTATAAAAGCTTAAATATAAAAATTAAAACTGAAATTACGTAAACGAAATTTATAAATTTTTCCAAAATCACACTAATGACAATGTACAAATTTCAATTTCAATTTTTATAATTTAATTTAAATTTAATGATATATTTATAATTTTTGTTGATATATACAATTATAATTATATTTTTATTTAATAAAAAATTAAAAAACTAGCCGCAGTTAAAATTAACTATGAAGGAATTTGCATCATCGTAAAAGCATCACCACGGCTGGGCCCTACCCTCACACTTACACAAAGTAAAGAATTCCCTCGATTGTGTTCCACCTCCAAGTAAAAGCCAAAACAACAAATAAACGTTAATCAGGATTTTCTACCTGTACTACAACTATTGTTATAAATGAAACTATTATCCATAAATGGTTGTACTAAACCCTATCCCTGATTGGTACTGTGGACAATCTTCATCGTGTTCCTCAACTACTCCCTAGCATTCTTCTTCAATTTTTAAATTTGACTAATTTAAAAATGTTGACCTATTATGGTCCTTGGGACAAAATGAAAGGGGAGGGGTCATCTTTTGGTCTACTCGGAATCATCGCGGAAGGAACATAAAAAAACCCGTTTCCTGTCCATCACAGAACCAACGTGACTCTTACAATCGTTAGCTTCACGCGCCCATCAAATGGATCAATCACTCTCAATGACTAAAAGCAAACATCCACATCTGACAACATTTATTACTCTTCGTGGGTGAGCATCACGGACTCGGTCATCAAAAAAATCATGCCATAGAGTATTTTATTCGGGAAAAAACGGAAAGCAAATGACGTAAGCTCACCAACTAAAATGACGTCACGCGATGTGTTTTCTTCGATCCAACGGCTGAGAGAGAATGTGCGTGATGGAAAGGCAAGCAGATACAGAAGGGAATAAAAAAAACTCTCTCAGAGGCCTTTTTGCAAGCACTTAGAGAGCGATCACCGCCATAGCCAACCAAATCCAAACGAGAGCTCGAAAGAGAATATAAAAAGCAAACCCACTCCATTTTCAAGGGCATTTGAAAGCGACCCAAACAGAACTCTATGTTTGGAAGAGAAATATTGTTCTGGGTTTGATCGCTATGGATGTAGAGAAAAGGAAGAGAGAAGAAAAGGATCAGAAGAAGGAAGAGGAAGAAAGAGAGAGAATAATGAAGAAGAAGAAGACGATCAAAGAAGAAGAAGAAGAGGAGGAAGTGGTGGTTCCGACGGAGGAAGAGGTAGAGGAATTCTATGCGATAGTGAGAAGGATGCAGGAGGCGATGAAGTACTTCGAGAAAGGGAACAATGGTAGAGATCAAGGAAAGAAGTTTGTGGAAGAGAGATGGAGGGCTGTGATGGAAACTGAGAAGGAATCGAAGGTTGATGATGATGATGGTGATGATGCAGATCGTGCGGTGAAGAGGACGGTTGCAGAGGAGGAAAGAGTGACGGTGGTTGTGGAGGATAATTGTGTTTTGGATTTGAACGCTGAGCCAGAAGAGAAGGAGAGTACGTAGCCTGCAGTTCTTCTATTGGTGGACCCGCTGACGTGGCACCGTGGGACCGTTGATATAGTAAGAAGGTCTGAACCATTTCGGGTCGGAGCGATGCCTACAGGGAAGAAAGAAGGTTGTGTTTCAGTCTGTTATTTTATTATTATTTTTTTGAAATTTAGTGTTTTTTTTTGGATAGGATCATTATGCATGATTTTCCTGATGCTTTAAATTAAGCCTAACCATGTGATCGTGCATCGTTTTTCCTTTTGGAGTTATTTTCTATGGATTTGTTACCTAACAAAAGTTCATACATAAATGGATTTTTATCGTTTAGGATCATATTTATTTTAAAAATAATTAATTCAATTTAATTAGGGATTAGTTTTTTTTTTTTTTTTTAATTCATTCAAATCCAATTAGATTGAATCGATTTGGCTTTTTTAAATTTTAAAGCTTTTTTTTATTTTAAATATTTAATATTTGAGCTATTTTTTGTACTAAAAATTTGTTGTGTTTAAATTTGTTTAAAAATTTATATATTTTTTTTTAAAAACTAACCCATAAATTACCCATTAAGTAATCCATAAAAAAATTATATTTTTTTTCAAAACTAAATACATAAATAATTAAAAATATAATAATATAAATAAACATATTAAACTAAAACAAAACAAAATTATTATACTAATTTAGTAATCAAACTCTAAATTTAAACTAATATATCAAAGTTTATATATCAATAATATTAAACTAATTGTTATATATTTTGTAAAAAAAATAAAAAATATTCAGTTTGGATTGGATCAGATTAGATCAGATTTTAACATCCCAAATCAAACCGATTTTTATTTTTTAATTTTTAAAACCGATCCAAATAGGTTAGATTGGATTTAATCGGTTGTTTTAATAAATCAGTCGGTTTCTTTGCACATCCCTAATAAAGCATATGTAAATGTTTATCTAGCAAAAATAAATAATAATGTTTAGTACGGAAAAGAAAAACATGAAGAATTTCCTAAAGATTAACGTTTAATTTGTTTGTATGAGATGAGAAGCTAATTTTAACCAAATTATTTAACTTCTAAAGAATTTTCTTTGGTTTTTGACATTTTTCAAGTCAGGGGAGAAATTTTTTCTAGTTTTTCTTTTCTTTTCTTTTTTTGAAAGTGAAATTTTTTTCTAGCTACTTGGACGAATTTGTAACGTTATTAAATTTAAAAGAGTATTGTCATTCTTTTTTTAATTTTTTTTTTTTTTATGAATAAAGAGTTTTTTTTTTTTGGTAAATTTATGAATAAGGAGTTAGTGTCATTACTCCTGATATATTATATGTATTGTATTTTACTTTTGGAATAATATCTCAAAAGTGTCTAAACTATATGTATATTTTACTTTTGGAATAATATTTCAAAAGTTTCTAAACTATATTGTTATTGACACTTAAATTTTAACACTTTTTTTTTTAACAAACTCGTTCCTATACTTATTTATTATTTGTTACTATTAATCTTTAACTAATTTTTTCATTCAAAATTATGTTATTACAACATATCGAAATGAAATTTATATACAGTTTAAGGATAACCAGTAATAAACACTTACAAAACTTTTTAAAAAAATACCTTTAAATATATTTTTAAATAAAATAAATATTTTTATTAATAATTATATTAAAATTTCAAAATCTTAATTTTTTTAAAGTAATTTACAAGCATTTTTAAATTTTATATTGATCTTTTTTATTTTATATTCTCTTAAAAAATTTCAAACATTTAGTACTTAATTCAATTTTTAAATATAGTTTTGTATGAAAGTATTAGTTTTAGATTTTTATGAGTAAAGATTTTTTAAATTAAAAATTATCTTTGAAAAAAAACAAAAAATATTTTTCTCTTACATTTTTAATTATTGGCACATATGAAAAAAATTATAGTTCAAAAAATAAGATTTTGTACAATAAGTAAATGATGTATATAATTTAAAAATATTTTAAATTTTCATCTTTTAAAAAATATTTCAAAGGACAAGGTACTTTTTAAATTTTATTTTTAAGATTTTCTATTAATAAAATAATTTTCTAAAATTTTTAAATAATTATTAATAAAAATATTTATTTTATTAAAAAATATATTTAAAAATATTATTTTGGCTTATTTTTTAGTTTTTTCTTACATATATGATTCCTAAGCTTTATAAAAGTTTCAATTTAGTCTCTTATAACAATGGAATTTTATATGAAAAATTAATTAGGAACTAACAATGAAATAAATTAGTAAACTTAGTAACTAATATGTCAAAAATAAATAGTTTAAAGACCTAACTATACATAATAATATAGTTTAGTGCCCTCTAATGATATTATTCCTTTACTTTTTCACTAATAAAAAAATTTATAACTTAGGTATATATTATGTTTGATATTGGGTTTGGGAATTCGAACTCATGTTCCAAAAAATAAAATAAAAATATTGAAGCATAGTATTCTCCACCAAAACTATCTCTAATGAACCTTTTAGAATAAAGACCATTTTTTTCTACAATAGAAAGCAACCTTTAAATTAAAACAGATAAAATAATAAATGTTTTTAGAAAAAAATAATAATCAAAAAATACCGAGGGTTGTTAGTTGGAATCAAAACTTTATTTCTTACTTTTTTTTTTCCTTTTTTTTCCTTTTTTTTTTTTTATCAATTGTAGGAAAATATATATAGATATTGCAGAAGCATAAAAAGAAACCCACAGAATTAATATGTAACTGAATCATATGAAATATAAAACAAAATACTTCGTACGCAAAAAATAATCTAGCTTTCTGAATTTGATGTGTAGTATAACAAATTTACTGGATCTACGATATGCACCCAGATCTACAAGTTGTCATCTAATCTGTTACAGGATCTACAACTTTCTACCAGATTTGCTAATGGAATCTACCACAGGATATGCTATTGGGATCTACCACCTGATCTGCTAAATCTTCTAAGACTATTCTCAAATAGTACAGCAGAGTGTGAACTCTATTGTATCTCAGAGAAAAAATCAAAATATTAGAGAATGAATATTTTTTCTAATATTTTCATTTTTTGATTTTTACGTATTCTCTCTGAATTTAAGTTGGATTTTTTGTTCTCTGGCTCTTTCTAATATTTGTACGTACAAAATAATAGAAACTCAAACCAACTAATATTCTCATTTTTAAATTTAAAATAAAATCTTAACAGATATAACCACTATTATCCTGATTTTATCTTATCAATAATTTGATTATATCATATAACAAATTATCTTATAATCAAATTTAATTTAAATTCAAATACATAGATAATTATCATAATAGATAATATCTTAAGTGGGACCAACTCCAACAATCTCACACTTGCTCTTGAGTACAAACTAGAGTATAATTTCAAGTCCATGTAACTCAATTTTTGTGTTTTATATTCTCATAGCTGAGATGTAAGTTGTATCAGATATCCTGAGCTAGTATGGAGATCTAACAACTAGTATTAATCAATATTCTTTATAGTTGTCAAGTGACTATCTAATATGGTGTTACTCAACTAAAAGGCCAGAGTTGAACTCCAAAATTAATAATAATAATATTGATATTATATCTCCCTTTTATAAAATATCAATAATTAATTTTTTTTTACTTATTAGTTTCTTTAATGGATCAAATGCACTGGCTAATGACTTCATTACATCAAAGTCCTGAAACATATCAAAAGGATATTTCATACAAATTATTTATGGTTTATTTCATAAATGCTGGTAATTTAAACAATCACGTTACCAAGTCATCAATATATTGGTTGTAAGATAGACCTCATTTATTAATAACTCAAAAAGCAATAATCATCCAAATACTTATTTATAATAAATTCAGGATTAAGTGAAATAAAATAAGCAAATATATCTTGAGATTTAATAACTTTTTATAGAAATTTAACCTTAATTAAGTCTCATTTTGATGATAATCAATGCAAACATAGTCCGCACCAATATTTTATAATAAACCAAGATAAATTATTACATAAAATATTACAGTCTAAATAAAGCGTTTAACTTTATTCAACAACTTTGAACTCATTCATTGATTAAGAGAACTCATGATCATATCTTTTGTGGATGTATCCACATGATTATATGCTACATAATCAATCTAGACCTTATTTTTTAAATGGAAAAAATACCTCAAATTTTTATTAAACTTAGAAAATAAATATTTATTTGTCTCGTTTCGAAAACACAAATAAAACAAGCTCCCACTTACTCTAAAGTAAGTCTAGGACCATCTTAAGACCCATACAATCTACATGCTTCTGAAATATTCGCTAAGGTAGAGTCTTAGTAAATGGGTCTACTAAGTTTTTCTCACATGTTATTTTAGCAACCACTGTATCTTCTCTATTGATGAAATCATGGATCAAGTGGTAATTTTTTATTATGTGTTTTTGCCTTTTATGATACCTATGTTCTTTAGATTGTGCTACAATAATACCACTGTTATCACAGTAAAGGGTAATGTGTCGTTCCGCACAAGGTATCACTTGTAGGTCTATGAGGAATTTTTTAAGCCACACAACTTCTTTTGCAGCTTCAGATTCAGTCACATATTCAGTTTTAGTAGTGGAGTCAGCGACACATGTCTGTTTAATGTTCCTTCAACAAAAGGCTCCTCCATTCATAGTAAACACATAACCTAAGGTAGATATACTAGATTCAATGTCTTCTTGGAAATTCGAGTATGTGAAACCAACAGTTTCTAAACTCTCACTAGAATACACCAACATATAGTCTCTCGTTCTCCTTAGATACTTGAGTCTATGTTTCACTGCTGCTCAGTGGTCCAATCCATGATCATTTTGAAACCTAGTTACAACTCTCACTGCATAGCAGAAATCTAACCTAGTACATAACATGGCATACATGAGACTACCTACTATTGAAGCATAATGTTTCTTACTCATGATATATTTCTCTTCAAGAGTTTTTGGTGATTGTTCCCTAGAAAGATGGATTCCATGTCTAAAGGGAAAATATCCCCTCTTGAATTTATCCATGTTGAACTTGGCATATATTTTATCAATATATGATTATTGAGATAATGTCAACATCTTATTCTTCCAGTCTCTTAGAAGCTTGATTCCAAGAATATAGTTGGCTTCTCTCAAATCTTTCATATTAAACTGCTTGTGCAGCCATTTCTTTACACCTAACAACACCTTTTTATCATTTACAATCAATAAATTGTCATCAACATAAAGGACTAGAAAAACTACTTTTTCACCTTGGATCCTTTTATAAACACAAGGTTCATCATGACTTTTTTCAAAACCAACTGAAATAATGGCTTGATCAAATCTAATGTTCCATGACCTATATGCTTGCTTAAGTCCATAAATTGACCTTTGCAACTTACATACTATGTGTTCTTGGCTTTTAGCTATAAACCCTTCTGGTTGCCTCATATAGATGTCCTTTCATAAACTGCCATTCAAAAATGCCATTTTTACATCTATTTGCCAAATCTCATAATCGAATTTTGTTGCTACGGCTAAAAGAATCCAGATAGATTTAAGCATGGCTACCGACAAAAATGTTTCTTCATAATTTATTCCCTCTTTTTGGGTATAGCATTTTGCCACCAATCTAGCTTTGAAGGTTTCTACTTTTCCATCTAATCCTTTTTATTTCCTTTGTAGATCCACTTGCACCCTATAAGTTTTACGTTTTATGAGGCTTCTACAAGATACCAGACATAGTTGTAATACATAGATTCCATCTCATGGTCCATGGCTTCCTCCCACTCCTGAGCATCCACATCTTCTAGTGCCCCATTACAATTAACAGAATCATCATCGCTTTCAGTGATGACTTGGTAAGATTTCCCTAGCAAGATATATCTCGCCGGCTTGTGCCTTACTCTCTCACTATGACGAAGTTGCCCTGGTGGTTGTTATGTATTTACAAGAAGATCATGTTTATTATTTTGTGTTGGAAATTGTACTGGTTTAGTTTCTACCTGTACTGGTTCTACTTGTGCTTGTTCACCTTTGAGTACATTTTTTTCCTTTTTGAACATGCATAGGCATCAGTAGAGCAACATGAAAAAAATGTTGTGATTCAGCCTGTTCTTGAGCTGACAAGCTTCTCAAAAACTATTTTACTCTTGGGTTTAAAACTGTTTATATATTCTTCCTCTAAAAAAGTTGCATGTATACTCACAAAAACTTTCTTATCTGAAGAACTATAAAAAAATATATCCTTTATTCCCTTAGGGTAACCAACAAACAGACACATTTCTGTATGAGATTTCAAATTATTGGGTTCCTTTCTTAAGACATGAGCACCCCAACTCCTAATATGGATTAAACTGGGTTTATGCCTTTTTCATAATTCTATTGGTGTCTTAGGAACAAATTTAGAAGGAACTAAGCTTAGAAGATACACTGTTGTTTCTAAGGCATATCTCCAAAATGATATAGGTAGAGATGAGTAACTGAGCATAGATCTCACCATATCTTGAAGAGTTATTTCTTCTTTCTGCAAATCCATTTTGCTGGGGTGTTTTTAGGGTTGATAGTCGAGAAACTATCCAATTTTGAGTCAAGTAAAACTTGAACTCTCCAGATAGGTATTCACCACCTCTGTCAAACCAAAGTTCTTTGATATGGAATCATAATTGATTTTCTGCCTCTGCCATATACTCTCAAAATTTCAAAAACGTTTCAAACTTTTGGCGCATTAGGTAAATATATTCATATCTTGAGTAATAGTATATGAAGGTTACAAAATACTCACACCTTCCTCTAGCTTGAACATTTATTGGTCTGCATACATCAGTATACACCAATTCTAGTGGTTCAGTTGCACGATATCATTTGGCTTTAAATGGTCTTTTAGTTATTTTTCCTTCTAAACAATACTCATTTACTGATATAGGTTCAAAGACTAGAGATTTTAAAATATCACTTTTAACCAAAATCGTGTATCTTGTTAGGATTAATATGACCTAATTGTAAGTGCCGAAGGTAGGTTTCATTTGAAACTTTCCTTTTTTTGGCAACATACTTATGCTCATCCTCAACAATTTCAAAATTATTAACATCATAGGACATAATACTAAAAAAATAAAGACCATTCCATAATTTATCAGAACAAATAATTGAAGTTGAACTTCACATTAAATTTGAAGAATTGAACTGTACTGTCAATCCTTGTTTAACTAATTAACTAACAGAAACCAAATTCCTCTTAAAGTCTGGAACGAATAAACAGTCGTACAAAATCAAAGTCCTATTATTAAATAATAAACTTGTCATATTGCTTTAACAGATACATATTCTTTGTTTCCAAGCCTCAAACTTCTTTGTCTTTTTCCTACCAAGCTAGTTTGTCTGAACCACTACAAATAGTAACATACATGATTAGTGGCTCTTGAATAAATGATCAATTTATCATTATGATTCTCCACTAAAAAAATTTCAATATAATTTAAATCACCCATACCTGGCATATTTGCTACCTTAGGGCAATTCTGTTTCCAGTGACCTTTTTCTCTACACTTGAAGCATTTGCCTTTAGGCTTCTTTGTTTCAGTAGTCTTGATAACTAGTACCACTGTCTTTTATTTTTATTACTCTTGTTCATGTTACCGTTTTGAGGTTTCCCTTTGGTTTTAACATAACTCTAAGTAAAAGGAACATTGCAGAATTTTGAAAGAGAATCTTCAGCACTCTAAAGCTCATGCATCAGCTCTAAAGAAGTCAAATTTAGCTTGTCCATGTTGTAGTTCATTTTGAACTGACTAAAGTGCTCATGAAAAGGATTTATGATCAAATTAAATTAGGACCTTTGATCTAGCTTGATCCCTATAACCTTGACTTAGCTGAGATTTGTCATCATTTTCAAACAATGATCCCGCACATTTTCTCCTGTTATCCGTATGATCATTAGAGCCCCCAAAGCTGATTTCCTCAAAACACAGTTTGATTCAGCAAACATCCCATCAAGAGCCTGAAGCATTACTGCCCCATTCTTGAGATTTCTAATATGAGGCATCAAGTGTTTAGCAATATTGGCCTGAATATAGCAGCGAACTGCATTATCTGCCTTTAGTCAATTGGAATAATCCTTCTTCACTTGAGCCTAAGCATCTGTTGCGGTAAAGGCAGGTTTAGGAATGTTAAGAACATATTTGATTTTCTCATATTCCAAACAATAGACATAATAGTTTTGTAGTCACTATAATTATTTTCATCCATAGCTTTTTGGCTCAAAATAATGGCTAGAGGGTTAAAAATTGCCATTTTTCTGAAAAAATTGCACACTTACATTAAAAGAAAGTAAACTCAATAAACATACTTTCAATTAATTCCAAAAATAAATTTATGCTTATTGAAAAATAATAATTTAGTTTCCATTATAAACAGTTACACTGAGCAAGACATTTACAATAAACTAAATTTGATCATGAAATAAAAAAAAAACATGTGTTACTAAGTCAATTCCTTGAAAAGATTGGAGTGTCACAAACAGATGTACTTAAGTCCTGACCTTCTTAGACAAAATCTTCCCAGACAACACTTTCAAATTCCACTCAAATTGATTCTATCTAATTAGACTATCAACCATTGTTTTTAAATAACTTTGGACCTTTGATAAAATTAATATAGCCTCGTTGGGAAGGTAATAATTGGATCAAGTTTGAATGTTAAAACCATTGTTTAGTTTTAGAAATTATCTTTAATATCCAAGAATTTTTTACGTTGGGCCGAACAACTTTATTAAAATTTTGAAAATTATTAAGTCAAATCCATTAAAATCAGTCCATGTTTATCCATCGGGGCATCACGTGATCATTTTATTATTGGACTCACAATGGAGCCCTTAGGTTTTAAAAAAAATATTTTAAAAAAAATCTTCATCCATTCAATATTTTTTCAAAAACATATTGGGATTTTGATTTTCCAAATTATTATTTGAAAAAATTAATAATTATTATGCACATGTAATCGATGCAAATTAATATAGCACCATCTAGTCTATATGCCATGTCATCTGACAGGACCCAACCCTACTGGATCCTGCCTGCGTGACTTAACGTATCAATTAAGCCACAAGCAGTCGTTAAAGTCCGATAAGTCACTTTTTCAATTGAAAAAGAACCAACAGACCGAAAAGTTTTCTCTACTACCGAAAATTTTATTAGAAATTTCGGCAGCATTTCGGCTGTTTTCTAACACTCCCCAAAAGCAAATAGTCCACAACCTGCAAGGAAAAACGTTCCTAAACAGTATTCGTTCTAACAGCACACATTCCCACAATAATCACAACTCATACTTAAGTAAACATCTCAATACTCAAACAAATATATTGTTTAAGTAAAGCGTAGCTTGACTCGGCATAAAACCGAGCTGCCTACATACCCCTTTTGAAAAGGGATCAAGCTACCTATAGTTCACCCATCATATTTACACCACATATGCTACAGTCAATCACATTCACAAACTTAATTTCCATCACAGCTTTTCCAACAATTTAAATAAAAATAATATCCATAACTTGGAGGCATGGTTCCTCGCCCAAGCTAGCCATACCCTGCTTGGCGGCATAATTCCTCGCCCAAGTGGTTCTCATCCGCACAATCACATCCAGCATTTATTCCAAAGAAAATAACACAATATATATAATTTTCCACAATTTGATATATAAATTTCACACATCATTTACTAACAATTTAATATCATAGACAATTCAATACATACACAGTCACAGCAATTTATTTACAATTCTCACAAACCCAATTTGTAATGATTAAGACACAATAAATCAATATAAATATTCACCGACCAAATCCACAATTATTTCATTAAAACCAAATCAGCTTTCAAACAACCAAACTGCAATTCATCTAATTTCAACCCACAACACTCTTAGTAATTATTTAGTATTCACGGAACTCGGTCACACATATAAATATATATATTTATACCACAATTCAACTCTCAATCATAACAATTTAATTAATTTAACAATAACCACACACACAACGATTCAATATAATTATTTTTCGTAACCATTTTTCATATTCACGACACCCGGTCACATACTCACATCTTGTGTTATTGGTATATTAATTCAAACCACAGCAATTACCCAAAACATAATTACACACGTATCTACATCACCAAAAGTCAACAATTTCTAATTTCACAGTTATGGACGTCACAGTTCAAGACCGGGTAAATTCCAATACTTAACAATAATATGCGAGTTATATATCAAAACGAAGCTTGTAAAGGATAGGATGCAACCGAGAACTTACCTCGTCCAACCGCCGACGGTGGTGGCCAGAAAATGGCCAGAAAGTGGCGGTCGAGCACCCGTAATTTGCACCGCTTATACGACTGAGATTTAGGATGAACGGGTGCCGGAATCGAACCAGTTTCGTCGCCAGAAACTGCGGGAATCCGGCGACCGAAGTAGCGTGGGTCTCGCTGGATTCTTCGTCGATTCCGACGTTCAGCGGTGTTCCACAGCCAGCAGCTGGTGGGGAAAGGGAAAGGAGGGTCCGGCGAAGCTTTCTCGGGCAGTGGGTCGGCCTGACTTCGCCGGAATCCGGCAAATCACCAAAATGGCCTGGCCGGGTTTCCTTCAAATTCCAGCAATCTGGGCGCTAATCCGGCGAACTCACGGTGCCAAAAGGAAGAGGGAGTCGGCAGCTTTCTTTTCCGGATAATTTATGGCCTGGGTTGGCCAGAAATTGGCCGTTACAGGCGAGACAGGGGAGGCGGTCGGGGAGGAGCTGGCGTCGGGGAGGGGGAGGAGTCACGCGCATTCCAGAGAGTTCTGGAATTTAAAAAAAAGATGTAGGCAGGGGCAAAATAGTAATTTTCACCCTGCCACATCAATTTACCAAAATGCCCTTCACGTTATTTCAGCCATAACTTCTTGGTCTTAACTCGGAATTGAGCGTACTACTAGTTTACGAACTCGTATCGACTAGCTCTACGCCACAGTACCTTAGTCAAAGCCAACACATACCCACACAAAAAGTCAACCCCGAGCCTCTCATGGTCAAACTTAAAATTTTTACTATAATTTCTTGGTACGGGGTGTTACATCATCACATAAAAATATTAATAGCATATAATTAAACCATTTATAAAAATAAATAAATAAATAATCAATCATAATCTATAGTACCTAGAAGAAAAAAAATTGATTACAAGCCCAAAAAGAAAAAAAAAATTGGCCAAATCCATCATGCTGGTAATTTCTTTCTGTTTTATGGCCCTGCAAGTCAATGGACTGTGTGCCAAGTTAAAACTGGTTATCTAAAGTTTAATCCAAAAAGACCAAAACCTAAACCAGTCAAACACTGACTTCTGCAGCCAAAAACGTCACTAACCTCCATAAAAATATCCCATCGCCGTGAACTTTTACAAACAGGTCAAGCATTCATAGAGGAAGCAAATGCCAAAATTTTAGGGCAATCCGCTTGTGCATGCACCTTAAAAAGATAAGAGAGTGATTTTCACTCTCAAAAACTTCTCGTGGCACATTTAGGCTCATCCGGCGACCTACCACCATCTGACTTATTTGTCTATGTGTCTACTTTTTGTCCATGGTGGTCTTTGGCCAAAACTTTTTCTGGTTTGTCATCGGTTGTCCAACAAGTGAAGGTCATAGTAATACTAGTTTGTATTTTTACAAATTTACATAATATCTAAAATAATAATTAAAAAACGTAAATAAAATAAAAAATCAAAGAGGAAACCTGAT
This sequence comes from Ochetophila trinervis, assembly GCA_003254975.1. NCBI lineage: Eukaryota > Viridiplantae > Streptophyta > Magnoliopsida > Rosales > Rhamnaceae > Ochetophila > Ochetophila trinervis. The sequence goes on from QANX01004508.1 coordinate 16,470, forward strand.
ATTTGATCAGCCACCCTGTTACAAACCAAAAAAAAAAAAAAATACAACTAAATATCTAACCATAGATTAAGGCTACAATCTTTCATCAACAAAAATATCAATTATGAATAAAATTATAAATAATATTTCTAACATTCATGATCTAACATATATAGATCTTAGGTTCCATATATCTAAACATATATCAAAACATGCTTCATAATCTAAATTTAATATATAATCTTATGGGAATCTCTGATACCAATTGTAGGATTATATATATTGCGGAAGCGTAAAAACAAACTCATAGGACTAATATATAATTGAATCATATAAATATGAAACAAAATACCTCACACGCAGAAAATAATCTGGCTTTCTGGATTTGATGTGTAATATAACGAATCTATTGGATCTATGATATGCACCTGGATCTACAAGCTGTGACTTGATTTGATACAGGATTTACAACTTTTCATAAGATCTGCTATTGGGATCTACTACCGAATTTGCTTGATATTCCAAAACTATTCTCAAGTAGTATAACAGAGTATGAACTCTATTGTATCTCAGGAAAAAAAAACCAAAATATTATAGAATGAATATTTTTTTAATATTTTCACTCTATGACTTTTACGTATTCTCTCTGAATTTAAGTTGGATCTTTTGTTCTCTTGATCTTTCTAATATTTGTACGTACAAAATAATATAAATCCAAACCAACTAATATTCTCATTTTTAAATTTAAATAAAATCTTAACAGATATAACTACTATTATTTTGATTTTATCTCATAAATAATTTAATTATATCAGATAACAAATTATTTTATAGTCAAATTTAATTTAAATTCAAATATAAAGAAGATTATTATAATTGATAATATCTCAAGTGAGACTAAAATCATAACTCCAACAATTATCAAACTCACACTCATACTAAGAAAAAGGAAAATTTTATTCGGATCAAAATTTGAATCTAGGATCTAAATTTTTTTTATAATAATTTTTACCATTGAACAAAACTTACAAATATATATATATATATATATATATATATATATTTCCCTTTTTAATGAATATAAATTAGAAAGATATTAAAAAATGACTTATAGTGATTCTTCAAAGTAACTTTTTTTGGTTCTCGTAACAGGTGGTACACAGTGACTTCGACCCTATTGAATGAAAATAATATTATATTCAAATAAAAGGTGAGATTGATTATCTATAAACTAAAAATAAAGAATGAGTTGATGTTCTATTTAGGAATAAGTATCGATTTGCTTCATTCGATTTTTAGTTTAATTTTTTCTAAAACTAATTATTATAGAAAACCAAACCAAATTAAATCAAATCAACCATAATCAATTAGTCTCGGTGTAAACGATTTGGACCTTATGGGTCCATTTTTAACCCAAAAGCATATTTTTTATTTTTAAAAATTTTAATATATTTTTTAATAATTCACATTTAAAATATTAAAAATATCGAAAAGTTTAATTAATATAATAGACTTTTAAATAAAATTTTCAACTATGAATACACTAAGAACACTTGATTATTCGAAGTAAATTTTAACAAAAATAAACTAAGTAGTTTATGTTGTAGTTGTGTATTGATGCGCCTGGATTTCAATTGTTGGTGAAGCTCTTATTTATAAGTGAAGAGATTTCAGGATGCTTGTTGCTTTTCTGATGTGAGATTCTTGCATTTTTAATTTCAAAGCCACCTATTTATACTTGTACAAATCCAATAAATTATCTTTTCCAAGCAATGTGGGACAATTGCATTTTATCCACCTCAAAAAATAATATTTCAATAAATTAAAATATTAATTTGGAAAAGTACAAAATATTGTCCAAACATTGCCCATCTTGCTTTGTAATTTTGTTGAAGCAAATAAAATTGCAAAGCAATATTTATTTCTCCAACATCCGATCTGATATCTTACACTGCGTCTGTATTTTCTTTTAGATCATGAATTTCACAGGATGACGTTCTTATTCTATCATGCCATCTGAAACTGGGATCTAAATGACAAAGGCAAGACAACGACTGCATTGACCATCACCCCATCCATGGTTCCAAATTTGATCGTTGATAAATTGATGGCTAAAGAAACAACTATTTATTTTTCCTCCGTATTATTGTACATGTCCTTCAAGCATGATTGAAGTTCAGCACTTTGCCTTCTGATCCATCTATTTGTGGGTTTCTTCCCTTGTGGAGCTTTAGATAAGGTCCCTACTTTCTTGAATAGAGCTGCGACCTCAAGTCTTCCATCCAGGTCATCGAGATATGACTCAAACTCATTTGGCACGATACCATCATTTTTCTTATCCAGTGGTGCTGCTATTTCTATCCCACTTTTGGCATGCTGACATTGGATTCACCTCTTCTGGGTTTTGGTAAGTAGCTGATATGACTTATATCCTACACGATACCAACGATCTACCTCCATAGCAGGTGGCTTAAAAGTCTTCGGCTTCTTGATCTTCTCCTAAACCAATATTGTCATGCGGTCTCTGGAAAACGTGATATGGATTCTCAGCTTGGCTTGATCCTCTTGGTGTCAGCCGTTCTATTCTCCCCGTCTGTCATGCATCTTTAGACCTAAGCTATAGAACACTGATTTTTGGCTTTGTCTTTCCATCAGTGGCTTAGACATGTTCTGACTTCTTGCAGGATGCCTACTTCCTTCTTCTTTGGCCTCATGCATGCATTGGGTACTAAGCAACTTAGTGAGTGATTCGACCTTTTGGGCCGAATACTCCTCTTCAAGCTTGGTGTCCTTTTTCCATGCTCGTCCACCCGATGTTTGTCTAAAGTTTGCCTTGACCTTGGCTCTCGTCCAATCTAAGATGTTGGCTGAAACCATGTTGCTTCAGTGGATGGGAAATGGTTGTTGTCCACTTGCATTATCTCCTTTCTATTTCTGGAAACTTTAACGCCCATTTGTCAATCATCGACTGGATAATATTCCTAAAGATCACATAGTTGACAGTCTGATGCGAACACATGCCATGCCATTTGCAGTATGACTTCTTCTTCATCTCTTCAGCTGTAGGAAAAATATGGCTGTCATGTAGTTTAATTGCCTCGTCAGCCAGTAGATGGTCAACTATCTGGTCAGCTTTGGAGATGTCAAAATTGTAGACCTTTTCTGGTTCGACCCGATTATTTCTTGTGTCTATTACCAACTGTGGAACTTTCTGGCTCCTTATTGGTCTGGCAAATGCTTTGCAAACTTATGGATGTGTGGCTACTACCTCTGCCGCGTCCACTTCAACTGTTCCATCTACGTTTTCTTGGTCCTCAGCCTCCACCAAGTGAATTTCAGTATTTGGGTCCTTGTAGTATGACTCTCTGGACGAGTTCTTCCTCTGGTACTCCTCCCTCAAAATACCTTTATACCGAGTGGCTCAAGAGATCAACTCAAACAAGTCATGGAACTCTATCCCCTCAAACTTCTTTCAGAGTTTGTAGCTCAGTCCGCCTTGTACTAATTTGACAAACTCCATTTTTGGTATGTCCAAGTGACATCTGATCCTCGCCTTTTTGAATTGAGTTATAAATACCTGCACTGACTTTCCATTTATCTGTCATAGACGTGATAAGTCATCCATGGAGATCTCTGGCTCAATCCTATAGAACTACTCGTGGAACTTTTGCTCTAATTCATGCCAGCTATGGATCGAATTTGGCTACAAATTGATGTACCATGTGAAAGCTGGACCTATCAAAGAATTAGCGAACAGTTGCAGTTTTAGAAAATCATTGGCCGCTACTTCTCCGCACTAGATGGTGAATCGACCTATGCGTTCCACGGTAGACTGTCTCTCTTTGCCAGAAAAAAAGGTGAAGTCAAGAAACCTGAATCCCCTATGAAATCTGGTCGACAACATCAGAGTATGGCCTCCTATAAGACGGGCGTCCAGTGCTTCTGAATGCAGGGCCCATCATTTATTGGATGATGGTCTCGATGGCCTCTCGATCTATGCATTGATCGTGGTTCATCCAGTTTGGTCAATTCCTCCGCGCCAGAGCGTGGAAGTCTGCTTGATAGGCGTGAGCATCATAGTGTATGTTCCTGTAGTTCTGTCTAAAGTACTATGCATGCCCCCCACCATGAATCTGGTTCTGAGCTGGCACGTTATCTTATGTCTGGACATTTACTCTCCCTCCATGTACGTTGGGTGTAGTCAGGAAAGCTTGTGTCAATTGTTCTTCCTAACCATCCCTCACGTTCGCTTTGGTTATCAGCATGCCCCTAGCTTGAACATTGTTCCCTGCCGGTGGGGGAATGTAAGGCTGAACTTGTCGTTCAAGAAAACGCTTACATCGTTTCCATTGGACCTTGCCTGAAAGGCCAGTGCCTCAGTCCTTGGCGTGCTGCCATTGGGTACGGCATGATAGGCCTGCACCTATTGTCTATCCTGGCCTTTAGTCAACCTTGTGCCATTCAACACAGCTTGAGTTATCTACACCTGCTGGCATAGTAATTCCAAGATTCCTTGCAACATTTGCTGATAGATCTCCTGGTATGTCTCTATCTTCTAGGACAGCTCACGGATCAAATCCTGAGTAGATGCAACTATCGTGTCTGGAGTCTCTTCAGCTTCCCTTTCATTTCCATCTTCATTTGACATGTTTTGGTTGCTAATGCTGCCATGGTGTCAGATTCCTAAATCTTTGAACGAGTCTGCACCATATCCTCAGTCAAAAAATTATGTCCCACTGAACGTGCCAAAAGAGATGTTGAGATAAAATCACAACAATCAGTTGTCTCCTAATGTACGAGCGTGCCATTTCAAACCTATAACAGTCCAAAGAAAATGAAATGTGTGCCAGTTAAATCAAACTACTCAAAACGATTGCATAAATTATTGAGAGTAGAATAATTAAATTTTACAGATGCCTTAAGATCAAAAGACTTTTAAATAAAATTTTCAACTATGAACACACTTAGAACACTTGACTACTCAAAGTAAATTCTAACGATAATAAACTAAGTAGTCTATATTGTAGTTGAGCGTTGATGCTCTGAGATTTCAATTTTGTTGGTGAAGCTCTTATTTATAAGTTAAGAGCTTCACCAACAAAATTGAAATCTCGGAGCATCAACAGAACAATACAATTACATATAACTTATAACAATACAATTAATATGAAATCTCAATTACATATAACAATACAATTAATATGAAATCTTTGAACGACTGTATTGTTCTGTTTTTGTATTATAATTGACATTCAAATAAATTTTTAATAATAAATTAATAAATTATCAATATTTCATATTAAATTAAGGATAAAATTTATTTTTAAAATAGTTAATAAAATGCTTAATAAATAGAGTTTAGAATTGAGTATGAATTTGTTTCAAACTATCGAAGTTAGACATGCAATAAAATTACTCATGATGATTTATCAAAGGTAAAATAGAAATTTTAATTTCTTTCAAATATATATTGTGTGGGCAGAATAATCTACATACATGAAGTCCAATATATAATTTGTTATCTAAATCCCAATTAATTATTATTCAGTTAAAATCTAATACTAAAAAGTTTAAAAAGTCCTGTGGTATATTTCATTTGGGTCGAGGGCATATAGTTCTTTTCTATATAAATTTATTTATGCTTCTCATATGGAGGATTCAATATGATATATCTTGTATTACTCTCTTTTTCAATGTTTTCTCATCTTCTGGATCTCATTTTGGAACCTTGCATTCAAAGATCCTTTTTGACTTGATCGTTAGAGGCCTTTGGTGGTGCCACACCAATGCTAGCTAAGGCCTTTGACAATGGTTTTTATCTTGTAAGTCTATAGACTTTTTGATGATGAAGGTGGATGCACAATTGACCATTAGAGCAGTTTGGTGCGCTAGATATGGGCGATTCAAATGCTCCGTCATTCTCTGTTATTGGTGCATCCAATTTCAACATGGATTCCGACCAATCTCATCCACTATTGTGCAATCGTTCGAAATCATTCCCAATGATGTCATTTTTTTGGGCTTTTCATTCCTTCATTTCCAAAACATGGTCATGCGATTCTTGTGACATTCTTAACTAAAGCTCGCTGACGCCACCATTATCATTCTTGGCGGTGATGCAGTGGCAACTGTCGCCGTATTTGACTATCTTGCCAAAGCTTCGAAGCTCTGCACTGCCATTCCCCTCTGCCTTATTTGTGACTCCATTACAACACTCCCACCGATACACAGAACTACGTCAAAATGTTTGACGGTGATGGAGATCAATTAACCATGGGTAGAAAGAGCAAGTTCGCTACCCTACCTAATACAAATTCAAAAAGCTAAGTTGATTATGATTTGCATCTCTTAGTTTAATAATATAATATTATATGAAGCTTGCACATGGGGTTTGAGTTAAACATCATTCAATAAGTTTGTTATCTTTTCTCATCAGCTTATATATATGTATGTATCTATGTGTTTATATATATGATGAAGATGAAGCCTATTGATGTGGTAATGATGCTCGGGAGTTGTGGAGACGAAACAGTGTCCTTTTAAAAATAAGCATCTTATAATGGCAATTTTGTAATTTAGCTATTTTCGGATTATAATGACAGTTTTGTAATATTTGCTATTTTTCATTTTTAGGGTTAGTTTTTAGCCTTAGGATTACTTTCTTAATATTTAATGATTTAGATTGATTCTTGATCTAACCCTAATCCTTATATAAAGGGAGATCAATTCCTTTGTAACACAACATTATAGATTTGAGTTTTTAATCAATTGAAAGAATTAAATTTCTTATTGCTCCCAAGAGTGTTCTTGCAAGGTGAGGAATCAATTTTTTCTTCTTGTTGCATTAGGAGTTGAATTCTCTTATCTAAGTAGAAATACTTTGTGGAGTTTGTTCTTCTCTTTCCTTAGCCTTCTAATCCACGTTTTTAGATACAAGTTATTGAAGGGTTTGGTAGGGCGGGTTCTTGTTTTTAATTATTGTTACAATACTTCTTGTGTGTTTTGGGTTTCGGATTCTTTAATCTTGGGGTTCCGTATCAATTGGTATCAGAGCATTGGTTGAGATAAGTTCCTATCTATCTTTGTTTCTAATTTTTTTTTTCTGTTCTTTGATCATAATACTTTGATTCCCAAAAAATAAAAAAGGGTTGTGTTTGATCCGTGCATCTTATTTTATCTTGTTGATTTGGGGTTTTTTTTTATTCAAAGAAGAGAAGAAGTAAAAAAAACCCTAATCGCACTACCAGGTGCCTGGGGTCTCACTTGGGGTCACACCTGGACAAGTTTGTCCGCAAGGCTTCTCAAAAAAAAAATCCGAATTTTTTTTCTTTTTGCTTAGGTTAATATTTGCTTTTCATTACTCTAATTATTATTTTTGCTTTTCTTTTGATATCCTTTCTTTCTTTGGTTAGTTATTGAGATTGTGATACTTGCTATTTGTTTTTCTTGCTTTGATTTGTTGTGTTTAACTCTAAAGTGCAACTTGATTCTAGAGATTGTGAGTGGTAAAAGGCTTGAGTTGTGAGCACATTGAGGGTAAATGTCAGGACCCAACTACCCCAAGTCCTGTTTGCAGGACTTAATCATGCTGATTAAATCCCTAAGCAGTCAACATTTACCATAATTACTAATCTCACAACTAAAACTCATAAATGCAAGAAAATTCAATAGAAATTTCGGCAGAGTTTCGTCTGTTTTTGGAACATTCCCCAAATACATATAATTGCAATTCCTGCAAGAAAATACATTCCTATACATAATTTAATCTACCATCACACATTTCCACACATAAACCACATCTCGGTAAATAATTTTAACAGTCAAATAAATAAATATAAATATATTTTTCGCAACTGAACTCAGTATAAAATCTGAGCTGCCTACATACCTTTATTAGTAGGGATCAAGCTACCTGTAGTTCTTAAAATAATTTTGCATTTAACAATGAGAATGCAAATATATAGCTCAATTTATTCAGGACATAAGTCTAACACAGGTATAATCAATCATGAACAGACTTAGCAAATAACCATCAATCCATCACAATATCTCATCATATAGAAATTATAACCAATTTCATATATTGCATAATCATTAGAATAATGAAACATTAATAATACTTTAATCACTTTTAGTTTCAACAAACTTTTCAGACCATATAAAACAGTAATAGCTATATATATAGAATATATCAGTGAAAAGCCACAGACGCATATATGAACTAATCATATATACCGGGCGTGTAATAACCATATATGAAGGACATTGCAGTGAAAAGCCACAGATCATATATATATGAACACATCATATATATACCGGGCAAGTAAGCTAACCATAAATCCCCAGTGAAAAGCCACAAATCATATATGTGAACAAATCATCATATACCGAGCAGGTAATAACATTTTCTGTGAAAAGCCATTGTCCTTTCATATATTTAAAAATGAATATATATATATAATACCATAGCTTGGCGGCATAATCCATCGCCCAAGCACAATAATCTGGCGGCATAAACCATCGCCCAATAACTTGGCGGCATAAACCATCGCTCAAGTAAATAATATGGCGGCATAAAACATCGTCCAAGTTACAACCTCTCTACTTAGTGGCATACTCATTGCCCAAGTAGTCACCAACCTTGTTAAACCCGGCGGCATACCCCATCGCCCAGGTAGTACATAGTAACATACCACAAATACCATTCACAACATTTACTCTATGAATGTAAATCAAATAAAAGAATTAAATGCTCAATTCAATTCTCACATTCACGATAACCATTTATCATAACTCCAAGCTTCATAATTTAATATCAATTCCATTTGCAAAATCACCAAATGAAAGAAAAACAACCATATAATGCATTCCATACATTTCATAATGGTTCTCCTTAAATATGGAGTCCAATTACAGTCACAATCAATAAATATGAAATCCACAAAGCAATTCACCTTACACGAAGTACACATCACAATCCAAGTTACCTCTCATCGGCAACCAATCACAATCTCAAGAACATATCACTTTCACAGAGATCCAAAATCAAATAATCCATAATTACAAGCTCATAAACATGAATACCATGCCAAATATTCAACATCTAATCCCCCACATGCAACATAGTTTTAAATGCACAATTAATCCATATCATTTCATCAACAAACATAATCATTCCCATACTATCAATTCCATATTTATTCCAAATAAATATGGAATCCAATTACAATCACAATCTCATTTCCAAGCCAATTCTATTCTTGTGTTCATACTAATACAACTAATATATTCTCAACTTAGTATTATTCAAAACATCAATTGCATACTTAACCTCAATAACTAAATATGAATATATATATATAACACCCAAATATTTTGTCGCTTCAAAACAAAAGCAAATATAAATTATTTTTAAAATTTAATTTACTTACCACATATTGAATGAATCTATTGGAATATCACCATCACACCAAATTACCACATGGTTCACATTCCAACTTAACATAAATTAAACAAGCTTAGTAATCCTTTCAAATCCATAATCATTACTAAAGTCACTCATCAAACTACTTCTTTAATTTCAACCATTTCCCAACTTCAAACTATTAAAATCGATGATAATGAATTTAAAAACAAGTTCCAAAAGAAAATTTTAATACTTCTTTGCATCTAAACAAACTGAAATTCACCTTAAACGATTCCATTAACTCCCCCGAAATACTGGTTATAAACACACAATAAGAACAAAGTTTAAAATCACTTCGTGGCAAAATTATAACTCTTAAACAAACTTTCAGCAACTCATATCATCAGCTCTAAGAGCAAAATCATCACTAAAAAATCCAAAATTCCTTCCCAAGCTTCATCAATGCCAAGGTTTCACTCACCAACGATGCCCAAAAGTTAAAAAGTCTTAAGACAACCAATTTAACTTCAAAATAAAACTTCCAGCAGCCAAAACGAACAGTCCACTAGGAAATCTATACAAAAACTTAGTATAACTCAACCCTAAATATTCCAAGAGTCACAATTTCCAATCCCTTTTTTAACTCTTACAGAAAATATAAATTAAATCATTTAATGACCCAATTGCACCAAGAATCAAGGAAGAATCTATAAAAAAAAAACCACAATCCAATCTCAACATATAAGTCACGGAGGTACTTATACTGAAACACCACTGATTCAAATCATTAGCAACTTAATTACTTCATGGATTATCACCAACCTAACAAATATCCACCAAATCAAGCTCAAAATTAAACAAGTTTTAATTACTCAACTATACAATAGTCTTAACATCAAAACCAAGTTTAGAATTTAATTTCTTCCCCTAACAATACCAAATTCAGCCACTCCATACAAATCATATATCCAAAAATTCACCAATTGCAACAATCCAACACATAAATTCAAATAATAGCAAAATCTAACCAAGATTAGAAATATTACCAGACATGCGACTCAACCATTCCACAAACCTTGACCAACGGCTACCAAATTGGACGGAAAATCTCGCCGGAATATCGCGAATTCAAATCCCCTTTTGGTACCCATCAAAGGAGAGAGATTCGTGCTAAACAGATGATGAAAACGGGTCTAGAAGGTCCAAAATATGAGGAAACGACCACACCCATCGCCGGAATCACGCCGTAATTCGGCGTTCGGAGAAAAAAAAACTCACCGGTTCCTTCATATTTTTCAGCAATGCAGGGGGTTTCACGGCCAAAATTCAGGGCGGGAAGGAAGCATGAGGCCTAGGCATTCTTTTCCGGGTGGTGGTCGAGCTCACCGTCGCCGGTTGTGGTCTGATTTTCGGTGAGGAGCTTTGGCCACGTGGGTACAGTATGGGCACGGATCTGGTCGGGGAAAAGAGGAGAGGGAAGAGAAGACTGAAGGCTTCCTTTTCCGGGTGTGATGTCGGCTCACCGTTGCCTGAAAAAGGAGAAATTTTCGTTGGAAGGACTGGTGGAAAAGTAACAAAAGAGGGAGTGAGCATCGAGCAGGGGAGGTGGTCGCGGGCGTAGGGGGAGAGGAGAACCAAAATTTTGATTAAATGGACTTATTTAGTAAAAGACCAAAATGCCTTTGAATTTCATTTGGCCACAACTCTTAAACCGTAACTCAGAATCAAGCGTACTACTAGTCTACGAACTCGTATTGATGAGCTCTATGCTACGGTAATAAATTCAAAGCTTAAACTTGTCTACACTAAAAGTCAACTCTGGGCCCACTTATCATCAAACTTGACCAAATTTGAAAATTTTAATATTTTTGAAAAACGGGATGTTACAGTAAAAGCCAAAATTGTGTGAAACATGAGCATAGTTACCATTAAAAAGAATGAAACACGTGAGGGAGAGAAGTAAGGATTTTCTTTTACTAATCTTGTCTTGTAGAAACTAAGATGTCAAGAAGGGAAGGAAAAGAAGACGCTCATTCCGAGGAAGAGCACGAAAAGGAGATGACACGGGACATAAAACTCTTATACAAGGCCTTAACAGGAGAATTGCGGAGGTTAAACATGAGGATGGATGAATTAAATGATAAGGTAAATGAAGTCTTTATGACCGCAACAAATAACCCAAGGAGAGATGGTTCACGGACTAGAGATATAGAGCTATCAGTTTCAGAGGATGATGAAGTCTCAAATCATTCAATGAGGAGACGTCCAAGGAGGGAGGAACTAAGGGCTAGGAGACATGAGCTGAGAGAAATGAGGGATGACAACATAAGCTCCATAAAGATGCAAATACCACCATTCAAGGGGATACATGACACTGAAGTATATTTGGAGTGGGAAAGCAAGGTTGAACTAATTTTTGCTTGCCACAACTACTCAGATGAGAAGAAGGTAAGACTCACCGCTATAGAGTTTACCGATTATGCTTTGGTTTGGTGGGAACAATTATTGCAGACTAAGAGGAGATATGGTGAAGATCCAATTGTAACTTGGGGTGAGATGAAAAGGGTGATGAGAAGAAGATTTGTACCATCTTCTTATTACCGGGAGGTACACCAAAAGTTGCAACGGCTCTCACAAGGAACAAGGACGGTAGAAGAGTACCACAAAGAGATGAAGATAGCTAGCATAGATGAGGAACGAGAGACTTCTAGGCTCGATTCTTAAGTGGACTCAATAGAGAGATTGTCGACACTGTGGGTCTACATCCATATGTAGAAATAGAAGACTTGGTGAACATGGCAATCAAGGTGGAAAGCAACTTAAAAGAAAAAGGACTACTCGAAGCTTCTCAAATTCCAACTCTAAATGGAATTTAAAGTGGGAGAAACCCGAGGACAAAAAGAAGAGCTTCGATTTCAAAAATAAAGATAAGAGTGCCAACGCACTTAAAGGTACTCCTAATTCTTCTTCTTCTACTACCACTACTAGACATAGGGAGATAAAGTGTTTTAAATGTCAAGGGTTAGGACATATTGCTTCTGAATGTCCTAATAAGAAGACTATGTTGTTGAAGGGTAGTGAAATTGTTTCGGAGTCTGAGAATGATAGTGATAACGTGGTGCCATCAATAAAGGATAATTCTAGTGATGAGGAGAACATAAAGTATGCTATGAAGGGAGAGTCTCTAGTTGTTAGACGAGCCTTAAGCCTTAAAGTTAAGGAGGAGAGTCTCGAGCAAAGGGAGAATATCTTTCGCACTAGATGTATGGTGGGTGGAAAGCTTTGTAGTTTGATAGTGGATGGAGGAAGTTGTGTTAATGTAGCTAGCATTACTTTGGTAGAGAAATTGGGCTTGAAATGTGAGAAGCATCCTAATCCCTATAGATTGCAATGGTTGAATGACAGTGGGGAAGTGAAAGTAACAAAACAAGTGAACGTTGCTTTTGAAATTGGAAAGTATGTTGATGAGGTTGTGTGTGATGTAGTACCTATGCAAGCTGGGCACATTTTGTTGGGAAGGCCGTGACAATTCGATAGGAGAGTTGTTCATGATGGGCATAGGAATAGGTATGCTTTTGAGTACAATGGGAAGAAGCACACCCTAGCACCTCTATCTCCAAAAGAGGTGTACCTTGATCAATTGAAGATGAATAAACCTACAAATGAGGATATGGGAAGTGAGACTAACAAAAATAATGAGGGAAAAGAGGCCATGAGAGAAAACAATAAAAATAAAGGCCCAATGGAGAGTCAAAACACTTGTGAGAAAAACATGAGTGAAGTGAGGAGTGAAAAGAAATAGAATTTCTATGTAAAAGTGAGAGATGTGAAAGGAGCATGCTTATGCAAGAGAGCACTAGTTCTTGTGAGGTTTAGGGAGTTTAATTTTTTTGAAGCTAACCTTAACCCATGTTTGCCTAGTGTTTTTGTTTCTTTGTTGAAAGAATTTGAAGAAGTTTTCCAGGAGGAATTTCCCAAAGGATTACCACTAATAAGGGGCATTGAACATCAAATAGACTTGGTGCCTGGAGCGAGCCTTCCAAATCGACCGGCATATAGAAGCAACCCTGAGAAGACAAAAGAACTTCAAAGGCAAGTGGAGGAGCTATTGACATTAGGATATATGCAAGAAAGCTTAAGCCTATGTGCTGTACCGGTGTTGTTGGTTCCTAAGAAGGATGACACGTGGAGGATGTGCGTGGATTGCCGAGCCATCAACAAGATTATGGTAAAGTATCATTTCCCTATACCTATGTTAGATGACATGTTGGATGAATTGCAAGGTTCTTGTGTGTTCACTAAAATAGAATTGAAAAGTGGATACCACCAAATTAGGATGAAATCAGGGGATGAATGGAAAACTGCATTTAGGACTAAGTATGGTTTATATGAATGGTTAGTTATGCCTTTTGGCTTGACTAATGCACCTAGTACCTTCATGAGACTGATGAACCATATCCTAAGAAATTTTATAGGGAAATTCGTGGTTGTCTATTTTGATGACATATTGATTTATAGTACAAATCTAGATGACCATGTAGAGCATGTTAGGGTAGTTTTAGAAGTTTTTAAGGAGGAAAAGTTATTTTCCAACCTTAAAAAGTGTACTTTTTGCATTGATCGACTAATATTTATTGACTTTGTTGTGAGTGCACGTGGTGTTGAGGTTGATGAGGAAAATGTGAGGCTATCCGAGAATGGCCCACACCTAAGAGTGTTTCTGAGGTAAGAAGTTTTCATGGACTAGCTGGGTTCTACCATTTGTGAAGGACTTTTCTACCATAGCGGCACCATTGAATGAGATTGTCAAAAAAGAGATAGGTTTTAAATGGGGTAAGGACCAAGAGGTAGCTTTTCAAACTCTAAAAGATAAGTTATGTTCTGTTCCTATTCTTTTATTAACTAATTTTGAGAAAACTTTCGAAATTGAATGTGATGCTTCTGGGATTGGTATAGGTGTTGTTTTATTGCAGGAAAAGCGTCCCATAGCATATTTTAGTGAGAAGTTGAATGGAGCTCAACTCAACTACTCGACATATGACAAAGAGTTGTATGCCATTTTCCGTGCTTTGGAGGTGTGGCAGCATTACTTGTTCCCGAAGGAGTTTGTGATTCACACTGATCATGAGTCGTTGAAGCATATCAAGGGGCAAGGAAAGCTCAACAAGAGGCATGCACGATGGGTTGAGTTCATAGAGACCTTTCCGTATGTGATTTGTTACAAGCAAGGTAAGAAGAATGTGATGGCTGATGCTATGTCTTAATCACTACTATTACTTCTAAGCTCTTGGGTTTTGAACAATTAAAAGACATGTATGCTAGTGATGATGATTTTGGTGAAATATATGCTGCATGTGAAAATGGTGCTTTTCATAAATTCTATAAACATGAAGGATTTATGTTTCATGGACATAGGATATGTGTGCCCAAATGTTCAATTAGAGAATTGCTTGTTAGAGAGTCACATAGTGGTGGTCTCATTGGGCATCTTGGTGTGCATAAGACCTTAGATATTTTATCTAAACATTTCTTTGGCCACACATGCGTAGGGATGTTGAAAAAATTTTTGCTAAATGTATTGCATGTAGACAGGCTAAATCTAGGTCTATGCCACATGGTTTGTACACCCTTTTTCCTGTGCCAACTGAACCATGGGTTGATATCTCCATGGATTTTGTTCTTGGGTTGCCGAGAACTAGGAAGGGTGGTGATAGTATATTTGTTGTTGTGGATAGATTTAGTAACATGGCGCAATTCATTGCTTGCCATACAATTGATGATGCAACAAATATAGCTGACTTGTTCTTTAGAGATGTAGTGAGGTTGCATGGGGTACCTAGGACAATAGTCTTGGATAGAGATGTCAAGTTCTTGAGTCACTTTCGGAAAGTTTTGTGGGGAAAGTTGGGTACTAAGCTTTTGTATTCTACTACTTGTCATCCACAAACCGATGGACAAGAAGAAATGGTGAATTGAACTTTAGGTGCTTTATTGCGTGCTGTAGTTGGTAAAAACTTAAAATCTTGGGAATATTGTTTGCCTTTTCTTGAATTTGCTTATAACTATACTATTCATTCTTCTACTGGATTTTCACCATTTGAGATTGTATATGGCTTTAATCATTAAACGTTATTGGATTTGATACATTTACCTTCAAGTGAACTTGCTAACTTAGATGGACAAAAGAAGGTGGACTTAGTTAAGGCTATACACGAGAAGACCCGACTACAGATTGAGAAGAGGAATAAGTTAACTGTGCAAAAGGCTAATAAAGGGTGCAAACAAGTGCTATTTGAACCAGGTGATTGGGTTTGGGTACATTTGAGGAAGGAAAAGTTTCCTAACAAAAGGAAGTCTAAGTTGGACGCTAGAGGTGATGGACCTTTTCAAGTGCTCAAAAGGATCAATGATAATGCATACAAGATTGATCTTCCAGGTGAGTATAATGTGTCTGCATCATTTAATGTTGCTGATCTTTCTCCTTTTGACATGGATGTAGATTCGAGGACGATTCTCTTTGAAGAGGGATGGAATGATGTGGGCATCGAGTGCTCTTCTAGCATGGATTTTCATGATAAGGACATTACGTTGCCAAGTAGACCAGTGACCAGTGACGTGTTCTCAAGCTAAGAAGATCAAAGAGGGAATGCTTGGACTTGTAGAAAGAATTATAGATGAAGATCAATTCAAGTTTCTAAATGATTTGAATACTTTTCTGAGGCCTAATGATGATTTAAGCATGTTGTCCAAGCAATGGATGAAAGTGGTAATGATGCTCGGGAGTTGCGGAGACGAAGCGGCGTCATTTTTTTTGGGCTTTTCGTTCTTTCATTTCCAAAACATGGTCATGCGATTCTTGTGACATTCTTAACTAAAGCTCGCTGATGCCACCACTATCATTCTTGGTGGTGACGCAGTGGCAACTGTCGCCGTATTTGACGATCTTGCCAAAGCTTCGAAGCTTTGGACTGCCATTCCCCTCTGCCTTATTTGTGACTCCATTACAACACTCCCACCGCTACACATAACTACGTCAAAATGTCTGACGATGATGGAGATCAATTAACCATGGGTAGAAGGAGCAAGTTCGCTACCCTACCTAATACAAATTCAAAAAGCTAAGTTGATTATGATTTGCATCTCTTAGTTTAATAATATAATATTATATGAAGCTTGCATATGGAGTTTGAGTTAAACATCATTCAATAAGTTTGTTATCTTGTCTCATCAGTTTATATATATGTATGTATCTACGTGTATATATATATGATGAAGACGAAGCCTATTGATGTGGTAATGATGCTTGGGAGTTGTGGAGACGAAACGGCGTCATTTTAAAAATAAGCATCTTATAATGGCAGTTTCGTAATTTAGCTATTTTCGGATTATAATGGCAGTTTTGTAATATTTGCTATTTTTTGTTTTTAGGGTTAGTTTTCAGCCTTAGGATTACTTTCTTAATATTTAATGGTTTAGATTGATTCTTGATCTAACCATAATCCTTATATAAAGGGAGATCAATTCCTTTGTAACACAACATTATAGATTTGAGTTTTTAATCAATTGAAAGAATTAAATTTCTTATTGCTCCCAGGAGTGTTCTTGTAAGGTGGGGAATCAATTTCTTCTTCTTGTTGCATTAGGAGTTGAATTCTCTTATCAAAGTAGAAATATTTTGTGGTGATTGTTTTTCTCTTTCCCTAGCCTTTTAATCCACGTTTTTAGATACAAATTATCTAAGGGTTTGGTAGGGCGGGTTCTAGTTTCCAATTATTTTTACAATACTTCTTGTGTGTTTTGGGGTTTCGGATTCTTTAATCTTGGGGTTCCACATCACCTATGGTTACCGTTACGTAGCTTTGAATTCTATTGGTCTGTTACTTTTGTTTGTAATATGACAACATTTTATTTTTGTTGTTTTAATTAGAATGATGTCGTTCTTGTAAGTGGGAGGGTTGGCAATGTGGCTTCGAGGATTATATCATTTACGAATTGATATTTGTATTTTCTCGTGTGCCCACGTGGCCAAAGTTAGTTAGGATCATGTTTGTGCTTGTCGGCTGCGTCACAAAAGGCGTGTGGCAGCATCGTCTTCCTCAGTCTTGCATTTTATAGTTTTTAGACCATTGTTGAAAGCTTTCGAGCTTTGAGAAATTAATGAGAAAAGGCTTTATGAATTTTTAGTTAATGGCTTTGCATTTTAACTAGATCTTCGAGTTCCATTTCTCTGTTCTTACTGACTTCCTATGTTAAATTGGTATCAGAGCCCTGGTTCGTCCATGCTATGATGTCGAACTTTGGTGAAGGAAGAAACTGTGTCCCTGCTGAAAAACATGACATGAAGGCCTTATGGTCAACCATGGAAAACGTGGAGTAGAAGTTAGAGACAATCACCGGTGAGATTTGAAACCTTTGCTCTATAATTGCCACTGGAAATGGATGAATTTGAATGTTAGTAGAATGCGTAATCAAGATACCCTTTGCATTCGCCTACCAATAGCTCAAAATCTCCAAAACAATCGACCACCTATAAATCCAGATCCAGATGTGGAAACTACCATTTTTCCCCATCGTCCACGTTTACCACATCCATTTGTCTCTGCTCGGCGACTCCCTAACCAATTCATTCCTGACTCAGATTCTGAAGAAGATGGTGAACTATTTGGAGACACCACACAACCGCCAACTCCATTTGGACATGGTGCCTGATATAACCCTTAAAACCATATTTCAAATTTCAAGATTAAGGTTGACATTCAAATGTTTGATGGCCATCTTGGCATTGAGGAATTCCTAGACTAGTTCACCTCCATCGAGACTTTCTTTTAATACATGGAAGTCCTTGAAGATAAGAAAGTCAAGCTCATTGCCTATAAGTTCAAGGGAGGAGCCTCAACATGGTGGGAACAATTGACAGGTAATTGAAAAAGACAAGGAAAGAGGCCAATTCAAACATGGCCAAAAATGAGAAAATTGCTAAAGGCCATATTTCTCCCTGCTAACTACAACCGAATACTTTTGCAAAAGTATCATCAATGCTCTCAAACCAATCGGAGCATTGATACTTACACTGAGGATTTTTGCCATCTCAGTGCTAGAAGCAACCTTAATGAGACTGAGGAGCAGCTAGTCTCAAGATATGTGGTTGGACTGACTTATCCAATTTAAGAAAAGCTAGAACTAAGCCTCATTTGGTCACTGGATGAGGCCATAAGTTTTGCTAACAAGGTTGAAAAGTAATTGCATTGAGGAGTGAGAAAAACCCCATCCTAGTGGAAATCTATGAATGACTTATACAATGACAAGTCCAAACTTCTATTTCCCTAGCCTTTCCAAAAACAGACAGATCTGCAACCAAAACAATAACCCCGACCCCCAAATCCCAATATCAAACCACAAAACCCCTACCATAAGCCATTACAGATGTAACATGCCTGTACACAAATCCAATGAATGCCCTTAGAGGAAGACACTCAACTATGTGGACAATGCTGAATCTATTACTAGTGAAACTGGGGAGTTTGAAGATGTTGAAGGGGGATTTGAAGAATAAGAAGTTAATTTGGTTTCTGAAGACTGTGGTGAGCCACTCTTGTGCATATTCCAGAGGCTAATGTTCACCCCTAAGCAACCACAACAACCACAAAGACACTCGATCTTCAAAACCAAATGCACAATGGAAGGCAAGGTATGTGAAGTCATAATTGATAGTGGCAGTAGTGGGAATATTGTTTCCAAAACCCTGGTCAAGGCTTTGAACTTGAAAAACAATGAAGCACCCCAACCCTTACTCTATTGGATGGATTAAGAAGGGGAATGAAGTAAGGGTTGCAGAATTGTGCAAGATTCAATTCAGCATTAGGAAGCATTACAAAGATGAATTAGTGTGTGATGTGCTGGATATGGAGGATGCATGCCACAATCTTTCGGGAAGACCCTGGCAATTTGATAACAATGTGATACATAATGGGGCATAAAATACCTATGCTTTCCAATGGAACCAAAAGAAAATAGTACTACTCCTATCCAAAACTACTCAGGACCTTACTCACCCATTGAAACCCCAATGACCAAATTCTAAACCTACCCTCCTCACCATTTCTTGCACCAAGTTCCAGCAAGAAACCATGCACTACCCTACCATATTTTCCATAATAGCCATTGTTTAAGTTCATAACCAAGCAGACACAGAAAAACCACCCCTACCAAAGGGCATTCAGATACTCCTATCCAAATTCAAAACCATTGCACCTAAAGACCTACCAAATAACCGGCCACCACTCAGGGACATCTAGCATCAAATCAATTTTGTCCCTAGGGCTTCAGTACCAAATCTGCCTCATTACAAGATGAATCCTAAAAAAAGTAAGGTTCTATAGGAAATTGTTGATGATTTGCTTCAGAAACACCTCATTTGAGTCAGCCTGAGCCCATGTGTTGTTCCTGCTATATTGGTTCCCAAGAAGGATGGCAGTTAGAGAATGTGTGTTGACAGTAAGGCTATCAACAAGAATTGAGGATATGCTTGAAAAATTGGGGGGTTCAAAGCTATTCTCTAAATTGGACCTAAGGAGTGGCTATCATCAAATCTAGCTTAGGCCAGGAGATGAATAGAGGACAGCATTCAAGACCCCAGAGGGCCTCTATAAGTGGCAAGTCATGCTATTTGGCCTTTGCAATGCCCCCAGCACCTTCATGAGGTTCATGAATGAGATTTTGAAGCCTTTTATTGGCAAATTTGTGGTGTTTTACTTCGATGACATCCTCATTTATAGCCAGTCAACACATCAACACTTATCTCACCTCACTCAAGTGTTCCAGGTATTACAATCTAACCAACTCTACTTGAATTTGAAGAAATGTTATTTTCTAAATAGTGAGCTACTATTTTTGGGATTTATCATTAATGGGGAAGGAATCAAAACAGACCCTGCCAAAGTCAAGGCAATCAAAGACTGGAAGACACCTGCTACAATTACTAAGGTTAGGAGTTTCCATGGCCTAGCTACTTTCTACAGGACATTCATTAAGGGTTTTAGCACCATAGCAGGGCCTATAACAAATTGTTTGAAGAAAGGAAAGTTTAATTGGGATCTCTTCAAGTAGCCAGCTTTGAGCTGCTAAAACAGAAACTCAGTGAGGCACCAATGCTTACTCTTCCTGACTTTGATAAAGTCTTTGAGCTGGAAACAGATGCATCCAAGAATGGCATAAGGGTTGTACTCACTCAAAAGGGCATACTTATTGAATTTTTCAATGACAAGCTTAATAAAGCTAGGCAAATGTGGTCTACTTATGTGCAGGAGCTTCATGCACTAGTTTCAGCTTTCAAGCATTGGGACAACTACCTCATTCCTAGGCAGATCATCATACACAGTGACAATAAAGCTCTACAATTCATTCAGTCTCAAAAAATAATTGATGCAGCCTATGCTTGATGGATAGAAACCATCTAGAAGTTCCCTTATGTTTTCAAACATAAAGCTAGGGTTTTGAACAAAGTAGCAGATGCTTTGAGTAGAATAAAAAAGCCTCTTAACCACAATGCATGCTCACCTAATCAGCTTTGACTCCCTTAAGAATCAATACAAGGAGGATCCAGATTTTGATCACATATGGATCAAATGTGAGTCACATGAACCTGTGGGGAACTTCCATATTAATGATGGGTTTTTATTCAAAGGGGACTTACTGGGTTTTTATTCAAAGGGGACTTACTTTGCATCCTTCCAGGCTCCATCAGGCTCTTATTAAGACAAAAGCTGCATGCAAGAGTTATCTAAGCTCATATAGGTAGAGACAAAACGATTACTCTTTTAGAAAGCAGATTCTACTTGCCCTATTTAAAGAATGATGTTTCTCAGCTTATTCAACGATGCATTGTGTGCCAAACAGCCAAGGGCCACTCTCAAAATACTGGCCTCTACACTCCTTTTCTTATGCCTCATACCATATAGGAGGACATTTCTATGGATTTCATCCTTGGCCTCCCTAAAACTCAAAAGCATCATGACTCCATTCTAGTTGTAGTGGATCAATTCTCTAAAATGGCACACTTCCTTCCCTACAAGAAGACAAATGATGCCTCCCATGTAGCTAAGTTGTTTTTGCAAGAAGTGGTATGCCTCCATGGAGACCTAAAATCAATCACTTCTGACCAAGATGTCAAGTTTATGAGCCATTTCGAGAAAAGTCAGTGGCACCACTTCAATACAACTCTTTGATTCAGTAGTCCCTATCACCCTCAGATATTGATGGATAGACTGAGGTGGTTGACCAAACACTGGGAAACATGTTACAATGTTTGATTGGCAATAAACCAAAGCAGTGGAATTTGGTCCTAGCTTATCCCGAATTTGCATACAAGTATGACTAATCGATCAACTGGCATTTCCCCTTTTGCCATTATCAACACTAAAGTTCCTAACCTTACTACTGACATTAACAAGAGCTAAATAGAAAAAAACATAGATGCACAGGACCTAGCTACTCAGATTTTGTCTATTCATCAACAAGTGACTCAAGCTCTGGAAAAATCTATTCTGCAATATAAGACTTCAGCGGATCTTCATCGCCGTTACAAAGTATTTGATGTCGGCTATTTGGTAATGGTGTACCTTTGCAAAGAACATTTTCCGACGGGAACTTATCACAAGTTATAGAACTAGAAAATTGGTCCTTTACCCATCAGAAAGAAACTCAGGGACAATGCATACATCGTCGAACTTCCTCCAACTCTAAATATTTTCACCACCTTTATCATGTCCGATTTGTTCGAATATCATCCATCGGATGTTGCTCCAACTTTGTCATCATCGCTCGAGGTTAAGCTCTCAAAGGGTGGGGAAGAATGGTGAAGATGAAGCCTATGGTTACCGTTACCTAGCTTTGAATTCTATTGGTCTGTTACTTTTGTTTATAATATAGCAACGCTTTATTTACTGTTTTAATTTTGTTGTTTTAATTAGAACGATGTCGTTCTTGTAAGTGGGGGGGGGGGGGGGGGGGGNGGGGGGGGGGCGGGCAACGTGGCTTCGATGATCAGATCATTTATGAATTGATATTCGTATATTCTCGTGTACACATGTGGCCAAAGTTAGTTAGGATCGTGTCTGTGCTTGTCTGCTGCGTCACAAAAGGCGTGTGGCAGCATCGTCTTCTTCAGTCTTGCTTTTTATAGTTTTTACGCCATTGCTGAAAGCTTTCGAGCTTTGAGAAATTAATGAGAAAAGGCTTTATGAATTTTTAGTTAATTGCTTTGCATTTTAACTAGATCTTCGAGTTCCATTTCTCTATCCTTATTAACTTCATACGTTAATATATAGGGATTTGCTATAAAATATACATATTGGGCTCCATAAGCTCCCCAACAAAAACATTTTTATTTTTTCTTGAATTTTTGTAAAAAAAAAAAAAAATTTTGGCTTTAGATTTTTTAGAATTTAGAGCTATTGGGTTAAAAAAAAATTGCTATACAAAACACAACAATCAAGTATGTTTTGGTGTTTTAGTAACATTTTTTTGGTTATTTTTTTATTTTTTGAGTATATTTTTAAAATTTTTAGCATTTAAAAGTATTTGGTAAAAAGCTAAAAAAAATTAAAAGAAAAAAAACAACATCTATTGGGCTCCGAAACCTCACCAACAGGTGAGTTTTATAGCAAAACCATATATATATATATATATGATATTGTATATATATTACAAGAAAATTTGGTGATATTCTTTATTTTTGGCTTTATTCTTTGTTTTGCATGCCTTTTAATCGGGCTATCATATATGGGAGTTCTATTATATAGAATCATGTGTCCATGGCTCAAATGCTTAAATGCTTTGTGCCAATCTTCGTTTAAGCAAACGTGCCCTTGCATTTTGTATTAGTATTTGTTCAACCATGCACTATAGATTTTCATGGAACCATTAATATGTACTTTACTTATGTGTATACCTATTTTTGCATATGAATATACAAATATTTGTAAGTAATGATTCTAAGTCTACGTTAGAAGTACGAGATAGAGGTCAAATGAGGAGGTCAAACATTGTGTCTTGGCTTATAGGCCAGTTAACAAGCCAACCACACCATGCAGTAAGGCTAAGTTGTCTCTCCTACTTTTATGCGTTATCAGACCTTTGTCTAATTAACTTCTTATGTATTATGGTTCCAGCATGGTCATCAATTATATAACCTGCTTTTTGAAGGTTAAAACGTGTATAATTGATTAAATCGTCTAGTATCTTTATACACTAAATTTTTTATATATTACATGTATGACGTTTTCAAATTGCATACATGTGAAAATATATGCCAGCACACATACTTGGTATATACATTTTATATGTGTGTGTGTGTGTGTGTGTCAGTGAGATTTTTTGATGGAATAAAGGCTTTAAAGCTTCTCTACATATCAATTGGGATAGGCCAAAGTTGAGGACTTAAGAAAAAGATGTGCCACTTTGAATCATGTTTGTTATTCTTCTAGGGTGGAATATAAATGTTTGATAATTCAGCTGAACTCTGGAAAAAGTGTTGCCAAAAGGTCCGTTGATGTATCTTACACAAATTGGAGATTGGCTGCCAATTAACTTGTTAATGAGAGTTTTGCAGCTGCCATACTAGTGGAGACTTTCAATTATATAGCATTATTATTGGATTATATGCATGTCGAAGACAAATAATTTTTCTAAAGGATTTCGGCTAAAGAACCATATCAAACCCTTCAAAGTCAACTCCAAACAGCTTCAAAAAGGATCAGCAACCTACTTAGAGGAAAAATATGTTCCTTTCATCTGAGTATTTTACATTAATTATTTAACTTATAAAATTGTTCTGTTTTAACATCTTTTTGCAAGACTGATATATAATAGCTATCGTGCACATATCACCAATGAAAAGAAAAAAATAGCTAGTGCATGGCCAATGAAAAGAAGAAATTAGCTAGTACATGGCCCTGCATCCCATTGCATGGTGATAACGCCCCAAGAAAATGTCCCCACCTGAAGAGGCGATGAATTAAGCATTGAATTTTCTATGAAGTTAGCCCCCACGCATCTCAATGTTCAAGAAGGAATTGAAGCCATCTACCAAAGCAGAGAGGAACTAACTGAAATTCAAAAAAAAAATAGAAATTCTGACTTCCAGAGTACTTAGTGATGATGCCACCATCAAGCCCCATTCATAATTATCCGAAAAATTTGCTAAAGACAACCAAAGCTAAATATTTTAATTTTTAAATATATTTATATATATAAGTATGTTTATATGCTATTATGAAATCTATTACTGCTGTGTTGGAAAGATTACTATTCCAATGGCCAATTTAATTACTATTATATTGTCCTTATACATGTATGTATGAGAATTTGCAAAAAGCACATTAAATAAGCTTTTTTAGACAAATCCACTACTCAAATTAATTTATTTGGCAGCTATATATGCTCTCATCAATACATTTTTAATGCACGTGTATGTATGTGTGTAGATATATATATTTGAACATGGTTGATTGTCCATGACTTTTAGATTCTCTAAAACAAAGACTTGTTTCTGTCCTATTATATTGTGTGTTCAAAAGAAGAATGTGCCATGCATCTGTTTTGACTAAAGATTATATGCACATATATATATATATATATATGTATGTCAATAGGATTTTATATTGAACTTTATCTTTTTGTTGAACTTTTATTTTGTTAAAATATCTCGCACTGGGGGTTTAAATATTAACTGCTACTTTCTTTTGAATTTCAATTTTATTATTAGTCCATTATAATTTTAGTTTCTTTTTTATTGACTAGAACTTTTCAAATTTTTGGCAATTTAACAAAACATCGATGAGCATTTCGTCCTGCTTCGAGCTCCAAATTAAACAAAGCCTTGTGCCCTTGCTCAAGCTCCAAAACAGAGCATTATGCCACGGCTCAAGAACAAAAAAACAATGAAAAAAGAGACGACCAACGCATTAAGCCAAATTGAGTACTCATGAGGAAGATAAATATATTTCTAATATTTTATAATTCACATTCTTAAATACATGATTGTGCTAGACAAAATCTAGAGACCAGCGCAAGTGCATTCGCATATCATTCTTCATTGTTCATACATTTATTCATTAGTAAATATGATTTTACGTAAATATACGCTAATATTGCGACTGTGTATTTGCATGAGGTCTTTAGGCAGGTTCTAGCATACCAATATTCTACAACAGTGATGGTACTTTCAATTTATGGCCCAGGCTTAGACTGACTACTCAGATAAAAGTCTCGCCATCTTCACAGGCTCAATTCACCACTTTAGAAATTTTCTCCCTCACTTCATGTACTCTAATAGGAAATTTCAGACTTAAACAATTGGGTCCAATCTTGATCGATTTAACCGAAACTTTTAAAGGTTCGGACACAATAGCTCCTAAACTATTAGGAATACACGTTTTTTTTTTCTTTTACCTTTGCTAAGGTTTAAAATCCAAACAATCGTTGTGATTGTGATTTAGACTTTTAAAGGTTTAGACATGATTTTTTCAAACTATTGGAAACACTTTGTTTGACCCAACCTTTTAGGTCCTACATCCCTAGTTATCGAGAATAATTTTTCCAACCCAAACTATTGGGTCCAAATTCCGATCCAAACCATCGGGATTATTTTCAAGTTTAAACTTGCACCAATGGAATCAAGGTTATGTACTAATCTCATTACATTTTTTTCTTACTACAATTTCACATATGATATCCATTCACCCCATATTGAAATCCATGGAATCCAAACTTTTCTACCTTTCCATCATTCTCACCATTAGTCACAAGAGCATATGCAGAAAAACTAAATATTTTCAAATAATTAACAGAACAACTAAGATATACCTCAAGTAGAGTCTTCAAACAAAAATACAGTTGATNTTGTTTGACCCAACCTTTTAGGTCCTACATCCCTAGTTATCGAGAATAATTTTTCCAACCCAAACTATTGGGTCCAAATTCCGATCCAAACCATCGGGATTATTTTCAAGTTTAAACTTGCACCAATGGAATCAAGGTTATGTACTAATCTCATTACATTTTTTTCTTACTACAATTTCACATATGATATCCATTCACCCCATATTGAAATCCATGGAATCCAAACTTTTCTACCTTTCCATCATTCTCACCATTAGTCACAAGAGCATATGCAGAAAAACTAAATATTTTCAAATAATTAACAGAACAACTAAGATATACCTCAAGTAGAGTCTTCAAACAAAAATACAGTTGATGGAGACTCAAAGCAAGCATAACTAACAACTTCATCAAAAAGGTCCAAAGACCAACCAAATTAAGAAGCCAAATAGTAAACTGTCTCCAAAAGGGTTACTTTCAAACATTCTGCAACTCCAAACTGTGGTGTTTTCTAAATAGTGCAATATCTCACACTACAAGAAAATGGTCTTTTACCAACTAATTGTTTACTGACCAAACAAAAATTTGTTGGCAAAGACTTTTTTACTGACAAAAATATAATCCCTTGGCAAAAAGTACATTTTTAGAGATGATAACATATTTTTGCTGGAAAAAGTTAGCTTTTAGTGTCGAAGTCAAAAATTCCTTGGTAAAAATTTATGCTTTATTGACGAAAACACAATTCTTTGGTAAAAAGTTATCCTTTTCCGACAAATTGTATTTTGTCAGTAAAAAAGTAACCTTTTAGCGAGGATACATATTTTACCACTGGTATTTCTATGGAGGTGATGGATCTTGATGAGGAAACTTATTTTTTGTCACTAAAACATTAATTACCGACGAATATAATTTTTCATTGGCAAAGCATTAATTTTTTACCTACAATTTTCAAATTTTTTTCGACGAAATTAGTTGCCACAAAAGGATTTTTTTTAAAATTATATAAATTGGCTAAATGCATTTAGCGACCATCGTTTTTGCCACTACAGACATTTGGCGAGGAAATATAGTTCTTTGGCAAAGGTCATTAGCGAGGAAATAGGAATTCGTTGAAAACACATTTACCGACGAAAATTTCTTTTTCTTCGGTAAAAACCTTTCCAGACGCTCAATCAGCAACGAAATTACAGACGAAATTTATTTTGTCGCCCAAAACCTTCAGCGATGAAAATTTAACCTTTAGCGACCAAACAGTTTGGTTGCTAAAACTAATTTCTCTTGTAGTGTCATCATGTCTTCAAAATTGCATAAATTACCCTTACAATAATACACCCATAATTCTCTCAACAAATCATCAACACCATCCAAATCTGGCATAGAGAAAACATCAGCATCACCAATAACTGTGACACCTTGACCAACATAGAGGTCATTAGACAATAATTTCCAAAATCACAATACTACCATATTTACAAACTCTCAAAACTCCACTCGATATAATAACATAGGGAGTCAAGAGTGCTCAAAGATATAAGATTTTTTTTTTTTAAATCTGGCCCATGTCAAACATTTATCAAAGTTATAACTATAATAATGCATCGTAATTTGAACAGATCCAACACCAAAAACTTGACAATAATAATCACTTCCCCATCAATAGATTTATACATAGAAACAATTACCTATTTATACATAGAAACAATTACCTATTTAAGCACATATGTTATGAGCAACCTGTATCAAGAATTCAGTTGTTAACAAAACAACCAATAGATATAGATAAAAGATGTCCATCATCAGAGTTATCCTCTACAAAGCTAGCAAAGTCAACAATATTAGACATCTTTTCCTTTTTTACCTTTGAGTTTATGACATTCATATTGTCAATGTTATTCATTATGACGAAAATTGCATTTTCCTTATCCATATTGTGATTTATGTCTAGAATTTCCTCTTTTATTTTCAAAGTTTCTACCTCTAGCAATCAAACCATCTTCAACATGCTCATTTGAATTTCCAAATAACTTTTTCTTTACTTCTTTAGAATTCAAAGATGCTTTAACATCTTCCATATAAATATTATCTTTCTTATAAAGCAGGGTATCAACAAAACACTTATACAAAGAAATTAGAGAACATAATTATAACAATGCATGATCCTCATCATCAATTTTCATTGTCAAATCCATAATAACTTTATTAAATTCATCAAGATGATTTTGTATGGCTGTACCTTCTGACATACAAAGTGTAATGTGACATACGAATCATATACAAACACTATTTCAAATATAGCGGACTGATGAGAGATTTGGTCATATACAAATTCTCCAACTTAAGCAATAAAACAGCAGCAGAAGCCTCAACAACAAACTCCCAAAGTACCTCATCTAATAGTAACAATAATATTGTACTCCATGTTTGATCTAAAAGGTCTTCTTTATCTTCATAAGACAACTTAGCTTGTAAAGCCTCTTTGCCCTTCAAGGAGTTCAAAAATCCTTGCTGGATTAACAGAGCTTTCATCTTCACCCGCTATAGACTAGAATCATTCATCCCATAAAATTTATCAATCTCAAATTTTGTCGACATCTTTGAAAAATTCAAAACAAAAAACTATTGCACAACCCAAAAAGTTTGAACCCAAATTCTCAAATATCATCCAAAGAGAAAAACCCAAATAGTCCCAAATTTCATAAAAAGATAACCAATAGCTCTCATACCAATTTGTTATGCATACATCTACATAATAATAGATTTTGGAAAAACATAAATCAATATAAAATAAAATGGGACACCAAATATTCAAGTGGTTCCGTCAAAAAGGTTCCAACCTACATTTAAGGGCGAAGACAACAAAGAAATTCCACTATTAAAAAATTGAATAAACTCTCACAAACTCAAATTCCACATACACCCAAACACTTTCTCACTCAAATAACAAAGAAGAAAAACAAGAAGCCCCAAATTGAAGTTTCACAGAGTCTTCGAGAGAGATCATCACATGGATCTTTAAATAGCAACCCTTAAGCTCCACAAAAGGAGAGAGTGTTGACACTTCTCACCAAAAGAACAAAAAAAAGTCACTCAAATGAGAAAACTTAGTTTTTCCTTTTCTATTTGGGAGTCAAGTGACGGATTATTAAAGTCACACGTGCAATATTAATTTTTCCATTGCAGAGTTATGTCAATTGCTTAATTGTTCACTTCATTTGTTAAATAAGAACTTATTCTGCAGCTGTTTTTGAATGTAATATTCATCTTTCTATTTTTAATTTTCTATTATGCAGTATGGGAATTGAAATTCAAAATATTATGCGAGTAATGCTACAATCATCATGGAAATAAAAACAAAATAATTTTACAATCACCAAATTTTTTTACTAAATGATATGATAGTTTGTTATTGATCAAAACATTAGTACATAATATAAATCTTGCAACACTAATGCTAAAGTCACTAAAATCAAATTTTATTTACTAAATGATTGGAAAAGATGTAGTGGGTTTACTTTCCATAAATTTAGGTTTTAGATTTTTGTCAACTATTAATGTATTGCCATATTATTTGATTAAAAATCCAATTAGATGACCCTAACACTAAGGTGTTAGAATAATTATTTAAACTGGGCATAATTAGGTTAACTAGATTAACTCGCCTATTAGGCTTTGAGGTTCCAATAATGGGTTTGGACACTTTATTTAATAAATAATAATAGGTCCTATTGAAATCACTCTATCTTTATTGTTTGGTAAGCTCATTAGCAAAAAAATCTAATGTCTCTTTCTAAATAAAATCATAATAGGCTTTTGAAACTATCTTTATTAAATATATTATTATATTGTGTGAGTTATAGATATGATATAGGAGTAATTATTTTTCATACATTTATATTATTTTAACTTAATGAGAAATAATAGGGCTGAAAAGATGGCTTCATAGTGGTTTCTACAATCTAGTATTTACTGTTTTGTAGGTTCCATAATAATCAGGATTCTATGGCAAAAAGCTCTGTACAAGTTACACTAAATAATAGGTTCTTAATATCATTATTACTTGTTATTGAATTATATGAGTTCTTCAGGAACAATTAATTTGTCTGCTATATTTATGTGTGTATTATTCCTTAATATGTTTATTAAATTTAAACATAGGGGTGTAAATGAGCCAAATTTAGCTGAGTATTGCAATTTTTAAGCTTGACTTGCATAATTTAAGAAGTGCTCAAATTTGCAAAATTTTAAAATACCTTGCTCAAGATTGGCTCAATTCATTCATGGAAAGCTAGAACTCAACTTGACTCCACTCGTTACAGTACAAAAACCTAAATACTTTGAACATTTGATTTTCTTTGTAACCAAATTGTTAATAAATTCTATTTATTCTATTAAATTTTCTGTACAAGACTAATTTTTTTGAAATTTTTATAAAATTAAATATGAAAATTTTATCTATGTATCATAATTATACGTATTCAATGTGTTTAAATCACTACAAAAAAAATGGACTCTTTATGAAGGAAACTCATTGTGACGGTTACTTACTTGTCGCATAAAGAGGGCATATAGTGACGGATATATCTGGATAGTCACAAGTGGTACATTATGTTAAATTTAATGTGACAAATTTTACTTTGTCACAATTGTCTGTCACTAATTGTCATAAAAATTTTGGAGCCATAAAATTTTGAATACTTTGAGTTCATCAGGGATAGAAATCACAAATATTGTCACAAATCACAAAATTTTGAGTACATTATGTTAAAATAATATAATATTCAAAATTATTATGTGACAATGTTATATAAGTCACATTTAGATATATTGTTAATTATGACAGTCATTTTGTTACAATTAAACCTAAAATTTAGTGAAGCCTATACATATTGACCGGAAAAATTAAAGAGGAAAATTTCATTCCCATACATTTAGCATAACTGTGATAGGATTTTAAACTTACTATCACAACTGCTAATTCTATTTATTAAAAATTTGTAAAATTTCAGGAAAATAAAGTAACATGCTGTGTTTCATCATTAATGGTAATTTTGAAAATTTGTCAATGCCTAAATGACATCGTCTTAATGAATATTAGGATACAATATTCAGCTAATTGATATCTAAAACGATGCGTTTTGTCACAAGATGAATATTTCCTATACGAATCGTGTTAGAAACTTCAACATTTCTTCAGAGGTTTTGGATCTCGGAGGCGAAGACTGTAGAGCAAAGAACGATGATCGGCTTGTCATATAGAGATTGTTGACGTATTAGAAGTCCACGATCATCGACCAGTCGTGCTGAGGCTCCTTTACATTCTTCATCCCTTCAATCGCAAGTAAGGTTTTTGTGCGTTTGGGATTTTAGGGTTTAAGAAATCAATTGTTGGAGCAACTTCCCTTCAATCAAACATAGCAGAACTCTGTTATTTTCTTCCTTAATAATACTTTCCTCCACCCACTATCAGTCTCCTCGATAATTTTCTCTTAATAATAGCATTTAGGGCAAAAAATTAAAAATTATTAAAGCTTCCTAGACGATTGGGGGTTTCATATAGTGGATGATTGGGGGTTTTATGAGCTATTTGTGAGTAAGCTGTGTGTAATTGTTGTACATGTTTGAAAGATCATTAATTTGGTGCAGGGTGAAATCTTAGAGGGTATTGTGGCTCACATTGTAAGCCATGAGAGCTGAAGACATATGGAGAAGGTTTTGAAGGATTTTCCTCTGCCAACCGAGGAAAGTATGCAGGTTCATCATGTTGCTTTTTGCCTTTGTAATATATTCCCTCTCATATCTCTTTTGAATTTATAGTTTTATGATATGTCATAGTGAAGCTATAGATTAAGTAGTAACCAAAACTGACTCGAAACCCTTTGTCAAATTGTGAAGGAATTAACTAAAGGAAGTGAACCTAAGTTGTATATGATTGTTTTTGTATCAAAAATAGAAATTATTTTTGCCAGAAGGTGAGGGTGTTTTTGGGATTCCAGTGCTGAATAAAATTGCATAGAAGATGGAATTGACCCTTTTATTATTATTATTATTATTATTATTATTATTCTTTAGATAGTATTTTGGGGATTTAACTCTTCTATAACACCCTAGGCTAAAAAAAAAAAAAAAGGGCTCAATGTTAGAGAAATTTCATAGAGCAGAACTTCAGTCTTACTGTTATAACAATGACCCTATTTTGTTTGTAGCACTTATAACTTTGCATTCTATTTCTTTGGGTTTACATTTCTATGTTGTTGAAGATCTGGACCACAAGTATTTAGAATATGATCATATTTTTGGCTGCTTTTCTAAAGTCCAATTGAAACATGTGAGGGTCTGTGAAGAGAACAATTTTCACATTAAGTAACATTTTAGACCTCAGAAGATTATACAATTAAAACATGTGAGAGTCTGTTTCGACAGAAAAAAAAAAAAAAAGCATTTAAACAAAATTTAAAGTATATGTTTGCATAATATCAACTATCGATCTAGGCATGTTTGTCATTTTCCATTACTATAGTTTTCCTTGGACTTGTTTCACGTAAATTGTGCTATCATATATCCATTAAGTCAATAAGTCATAAAGGAATACCAAAGTGTCACCACTTGAAGGTTTGTCTTCAAACATTGTAAAAACCTGTTAAAAATATACTCCTATTTTCTTAGACATTTGACATCTTTCACATGTATAATAGTTTCTAATCATATATACCTTTGAACTATTAAGTTCACAATGAATAGAATCTTCCATATAATAGTTTAATTATTCAATTCATAATTTAACCATAATTGAACCAATTTCAATTTCCATTGCATGAGGAATATTTTAAGCCATCTTAAGCTCTAATAATTTGTGTGTGTATATATGCATATATGTGTGACTTAAGAATGGCTCTAGAATTTTGAGGAATTTTTCGATATGCAGCTTTTATTAATTCTAGTGTGGGAGGTTGGCAACGCTGGCATCCTTGGCTCAGCCACTGCTAATAAGATCCACAAATATGAATTAACAAATGAAAAAAAACGCGCATATATATTTTCTCAACACTATTTTTTATTTAACATGTTTCAAATATGTATTTTTCTTTTGTGTTTTCTTGGAATTTTATAGCCTTCTTTAAGTTTTTTTTTGGGAAAACCATTATATCATGGACAAAAGTTGGCAGAGTCTATTTATAACTGCTATGTGCTTGCAGGCTTCTGCCCAGTTGTTGCAAGCCCCAATTGACAATGAAGATGCAGTAAAATACTTGCAGTACGTATTTCCAGGTATATGAAACTACAACATCCTATTTCTTCATATCTTTAACTATACATATGTATATGTAAAGTTTTTTTAGGGTGAATTTATATAGCTGCATGTAATTTGACTTTGCCAACTCTCTTTTAAAGAAAACATCATTTATTTTTTTGGGAATCGTAATTATTCAGTTTAGATAACTGATATAAATTTGCTTGGAATATGAACTGAATTAGCAATCAAATTATAAGTTCAAACTTGTTTTTTTTTTTCCTGCGAGACTGTTGTATCATTTATAGTAATCACTATTGCTGATCATATTCTTGGTAGATATTTTTTTTTCCCGGCGAGATTGTTGTAGATTGTTGTAGATTGCTGATCATATATACTAATACTAATAAAGAAATAATATATCTTCATGTGGTAGTCATATACATACACATATATATGTAGATCGTTACATCTGAAACATGTACAATATAGATTTAATAGTGCTTCATTTGAAGCTTTTTTTTAAAAAAAATATTACGTGTCAAATAAGTTGGGATACTCACTGCCATGACTTAATTCACTAAAGCGCTAGTTGCATATCATGTGTTTGGACAAAAAGATGGATAAAAGTCAATTGCGCAATAGATCACTCCCTAAATATGTTAATGGAATCAAGGATTTCATAAATTTTACAAAACTCCATATGGAATATGGAGAGAAAATAAATTGTCCCTGCTACCATTGTAACAACTATTACTTTCTACTCCCTGATCAATGAAGCAGAGAAGCAGCAAAATCAACAACTTGAAGCATGTGTGGCAGAAATCGAGGCAAAATTCAACTTTTTGCAAAGGCATATTGAGTCTTTAACACCTGGATGGGAGAGCTAGTTTTGCCACAACAGTAGATGACAGTTAAGGTACATAACAAAATAAATGGCATAATTGTTGTACTTTTAAACTGACATAGTTGGCAAAAATTGAATTGTTTTTTATCCAGGTTTCTTTTAAATTAAAGCCCGATAATACTTTTAATGGTACAGGGTAATTGAAGAAGTTTATGGGACTTGTGGTGGAGTCTCAAGAAGGTATAGAAGTTATGATGGTGATGGTGACTTTTGAGTTCTAACTTGTCTACCTGATAGTTAGTGTAGGACATATAGGGAAAGGGTTTAGAAGTTTGGATGAACTTTTTTTTAATTCTCTTTTGCATTTTGAGCATGTTGTGAAATTTGAACATAATGTCAACATGGGCTGTTTTGGAATATGGTGGTTATTTTTGTAGGGATACATCTAATTGTATTGGAAAAATTTTCAATGAAACATATAATAGGACAAGTGCTTCAATGAAAAATTTATGAACCATTTATATCAAATGTGTTCATGTTAAAGAAATTTTAAATTTTTGTTTGACTAATTCTATTTGAATTGTATTATTTACTGATCATATTCAATGGATTGTGTTTATATGAAAAAGACAACATATTAACATTGAAATGGTGTGAGCAAAAAAATTGTGAAATAAAAAATATATGACAAACTGTAGCTGGAAAAAAAATTAAAAAAAAAAATTTACTGTAACGGTTAGTTGTCACAGATGATATATTATGGCAAATCGATACCTGTCACTCAAACCATGCCGACATCACTAAATAAACTAGTGACGGAGTGGATCGTCATATAAGACGTTTTTGTGACGACAACATTTTAGTCGCATTATATTTAATATGTTGGCTTACTGTCACAAGACCGCCACAGATGGTATCTTATCACGGCTCATATCAAACATGAAATCAATGTCGGGCATCATTGTTTAAACAAGTGACGGTATATAGATCATAATACAAGATGTTTCTGTGATGCGAAAGCCTGTCATAGTATATTTACTATGGTATAGCGTATTGTCACAAGACTGTCATGGTTGATATGTTGTGATAGCGAATATCTTAATAAATTTTATTTTGGGACACATTAATTTCGGTTACACTTAACTTATAATGACGGCTTGTTGCCACAAAACTGTCACTGATGGTTCATCTGTGAAGAACCAAAGTCCGTCTTTGAAACTTTGTCTGCGGTGACTCATTTGTATGTCAGAACTCCCATTAATATTTGTGACCCAGTGATACTATAACAGAATAAACAGTTTTCTGTCACAGAGATGAGTAAGTGGTCACTGAAAAATTTTTGTGTCGGGTCTATTGCGACAAATGTTGTGACTAGTTAACATCCGTCACTGAAGTGGTTTCAACAATAAATCTATCACATAAACTATTTTTTGTGAGCAATTTGCTTTCGTCACAAAAAGTGTATTTTTTTTTAGTAAATTAATGATGCATTTTTATAGAGATATGCATAAATAACAATTTCGAGTTATTCATGAGCTCCTCAAAAACTTCATTAGTTGTTCAAAATTGGCTTTCAATTTTATATATGAGCTCATTTTTATGACTGAATCAAGTTTGAATGAGCTAAAATCGAGTTTATCTTGAACCGTTTGAGCTTATTTAAACCTTACCTAGCCAGTAGCACTGCTCATCATGTAAAATGAAACCAATAAAGTAATGATATATTATTTGATATAAAAAATTTATTAAATAAATTTGGCAACTTTATTATTGTTATTATTTGTTTGTAAAAACAACAGTTTTTTACTAGGCTATATCCCAAAGAGATATTTTTATGGTGACGAATTTCTTTTGTTTTGTTGAATTGTTTTGTTTTGTTTTATAAATTGTTTTATTTTTCATTGGGGTTCAATAGTAGCTGAACCTCTTATATATTGGCAGAGAATTACTCCATTAAGAAATTTTCTTGCCTTTCTGGACTGGATCCAGCCCACACTAAACATTAGCGCTGCATACCTTCTAAGCTGTCCCACAAATGAGGGTCAGAAAATCAAGCAACTACACCCGGTAAAGTTAGGATTTCCACATAAAAATCAATTGTAGATTAACAACAAAAATAATGCTACAGTAATAGTTCATAAACAAATCTGCATGTCCAATTATGGATACTTTGTCTTTGTTAGTGATCCTGTAAAAACAGAAAGAATGATTGAATAAGCTTTTAATCAGGGTGGACGTTGATCCGGTCGGTTTTTTGTCATTTTTTTATAAAAGAAATTAATAATTAGAAAACTAAGTCAAACTAAACTGATTTTTTTTTTTTAAATCCAGTTCAACTCTATTTCAATTTTGTTTTTGCTTTTAAAAATATTATTATTTTTTTAAAAATTTGTATTTAATACAATTAATATCTTGTACTAAATAATTTAAAAACATACAAAAATAGTTAAAACTAATTAATTATATTAAAAATGTATATATAGTTTATTCGATTCAGTTTGGATTAAAATTTAACCAAATAAACCGAATTAAACCGTACATATTGGTTTGGTCAGTTTCAGCTAATTTGGATTTATTCTAAAATGAACCTTTGAATACATTGGTACAAAACCTGTCCACTTAAAAAGAATTGTAAAGTTTCAAACCTCCACCCCAAAATAAAAAATAAAAATGGTTGAACAGGTTTGCAGAAAATATTGGAACTATGATTGATATCTTTTAAGATTGCAAAGGATGTAAAATTTTGGGCAGTCTGACTAGGTCCAAACCTGAACTTTAGGATTACATTCGGTCCAAGCCCTACTAATTCTAAGTCCATGGTTCAGGATTATGAATGTTAGCTAGATTACTAACCTCTAATTTATAGAACTTTTTGTTTTTTAGTTTTATAAGATAAACTAGAAATAACAAACAAATTTTTCCTAACAAATAATAACTTTTTTTTAATAATATTTTATTTGTTTTAAGTATTCGTAACTAAATATAACCTATGAGTAATACTAAAGGTAGTAAATAAATCTATAAAGATGTATACTTTTTTTTTTTTTGGTGAATAATACGATGCATTAAAGCACAAAAAAAAAACCCCACAAAAAAAGGGGGAACAAAACAGCTCAAGAGTCTCCCATAATATCAGAAAGAGCACAAAAAGAAAATGTATCACCACTTCATTGAACTTAACTTGATCATCATGAATCTTGGAGTTCCTGAATTTCCAACTACAATAAAAAAGGGTAGTAATGAACACCACAAAGAAGTCTTTGTCCATTCCCCGAAAACAAGGGATATTCCTCGAGCTTAAACATTGCTCAATGATTTCCTGCATATTTTAAGCTTTCCAATTGTCAAGGATACATCCCTATTTACTAGCAAAAGCTATCCCTCTTATTCCATGACAAGTCTTGAAGATATGGAAGTAAGATTCCTCTACCTCCCCACATATGCCACAACTTCTTTCTCCTTTTCTAATTTTGTTGCAAACCAGGTCCCTAGTTGGAAGAACGCCTGCCATGATTTGCCAAAGAAAGACTTTGAGGAGTTCATGAATTTTCAGATTCCAAAGTCTGTTCCAGAGAGTAATGGAGTTAAATCCTTCACAGTCTGTGAACTTCTGTAGATAGCTACTCCTAACTGAGAGTTTCCTTTCTGTTGGATTTATGATCTTGGTCCCACTTGAGATATTATCTTATTTGATAATTCTCTCTGTATTTCAATTTAATTTAAATTTGATTATAAGATAATTTGTTATCTGATATAATTAAATTATTGATAAGATAAAATCTAGATAACAGTGATTAAGTCTGTTAAGATTTTATTTTAAATTTTAAATTGAGAATATTAGTTTGTTTGGGTTTCTATCATTTGTACGTACAAATATTAGAAAGAATCCAGAGAACAAACTGATTCAATTAATTCAGAGAGAATACGTAAAAAAAAAACATCGAGTGAAAATATTAGAGAAAATATTCATTCTCTAATATTTCGGTTTTATTCCCTGAGATACAATAGAGTCCACGCTCTGCTGTACTATCTGAGATTAGTCCTGGAAGATCTAGCAGATCCGGTGGTAGATCCCAGTAGCAGTGGTAGATCCAGTAGTAGATCCGGTGGTAGATCCCAGTTGCAGATCCGGTAGCAGACCTGGTGATAGCCTATAGATCCAGGTGCAGATCGTAGATCCGGTAGAATCATTATACCACGCATCAAATACAGAAAGTCTGCGAGGTATTTTGTTTTATTTTTCATATGATTCAGTCACATATTTTCTTATGGGTTATTGATTTTATGCTTCCGCTAAATATATTTTTCTTACACTTTCCACAAAAGGGTATCTTCTTCAAGTTGCAGACGCCAATGGGAAATCAAGATTGCCTCTGTTGAGATCTCATCAAAAAAGTGCCTCACTAATTCAATATTCCATCCCTCAAAACCATATAATTTGCTACACGTCTTGGTTCCCTACCGGTATACCACTCTTTCAGCTTTGGAGTAAAATCTAGAAGATTCAAAATCCAAGGGTCTGTACAAGGGTTGATTGAGTGTCCATTCCCAACTTTGAAACAAACTCTCCCAATAAGCTCATTCTTTGCATTAACTATAGCTTTCCAGACTTGAGAAGATTCGTTCTTGAGTTTAGTCTCAAAAGAAGATTGTCCCCTTAGATATTTGGCACTAAGCATACGGATCCAAAGGTTATCCTCATGCCAAGCTATCTTCCAAGCTAATTTTAAAAGTAAAACCATGTTGAAATCCCTAAAGCTCCTAAACCCAAGCCCTCCAATCTCATTGGATTTGCAGAGGTTTTCCCAAGCGGTCATGGCCAAATACCTGTCAAACGCAGCAGTAGAACCCCACTAGAACCTCTTTACTTGGCTGTCCATCTTCTTGCAAGTTCCAAAAGGCAGCTGAAAGGTGGCCATTGTGTAAGTAGGAATGGCTTGTACCACTGAGCGGAACAATGTTGCCTTTCCAGCTTTCGAAAGGGTATGGTTACTCCAGCCTTGAAGCCGCTTCTGAACTCTCTCTGTGAGTCTACCAAACTCTCTAATCCTACTACGACTCATGATCAAAGAGTTCCCCAAATAAATGCAGGAGGTCCCCATTTCCCTGAAGCTTGTCACGTCTTTAACTGCCCTTTTATCCATTTGTATAGTATTTTTGGAGAAAAAAATGCTAGCTAAATTTACTTATTAACTTGACCATTTGCAATATTTGTCAAAGCATCACTTAAAAGAAAAGATTCTTGCTTATCAGCTCTACAAAGCACCAGAAGGTCATATGCATACATGAGGTGAGAAATGGCCGAAGAATTTTTAGAAATTTTTATTCCATGCACATGACCATTGCAGACATGAAAATCCTTGCTTGGAACTGCAGAGGTATTTCTAATTTAGACTCAGTTAATTTTCTTTGTAGATTGGTTAACCTCTTCCGCCTCTGCTGTGTTTTTCTTATGGAAACGAAATGCAGTAATAAAAAAATGGATGGGATATGCAAGAAACTTGGATTTTCCAACTCAGTTTCTGTGGAAGCTACCGGAAGGGCAGGAGGAATTTTGGTTTTGTGGAATGATGATATAAATCTGAGATGCTTCTGGAAAACTGAGAGGATTATAGCATGTGAAATGATGGATTCTTTCTCTGGGAATTGCTAGAACCTTTTTGCATGCTACGGCCTCCCATATACAAATGAAAAGAAGAATTTTGGGATGGTATGGGAGCCGTGATCTGCAATACAAATTACCCTTGGTTAATTATTTGGGATTTAAACGAGGTTGTTGAAGAGGAGGAGAAATTTGGAGGGAGATCGTTGTGGCGAAAACACCTCTTTCTGAAGCAGTTTTTACAACACACTGGAGGAATTGATTTGGGCTTCTCAGGCTGGCGGTTTACTTGGGAGAACAATCGGGGCAGTAATACTTGTATCAAAGAGTGGCTTGACTGGGCTGTTGCTGATAATACTTGGCTTGAAAATTTTCCTTCAGCTTCAATTTAGCATATACACATGGAGGAATCTGATCATTGTCCTATTTTGCTTAAGACTGTTCCCCCAGTTCAAAAGGGGAGAAGGCCATTTCATTTTTTCAAAACTTGGACCACTGATCCCATGAGTAATCTGGTGGTTGATGATGCATGGAACACAGATTGGAAGGGAGGAATGCACTGCCACAGGCTAATGCGGAGTCTCTCGATCACGGCTACAACCCTTAAGAAATGGAATCGTAACCATTTTGGATATGCTCATACTCTCATAAAGAACTTGGAGACAGAAATGGAATCCCTCCAATGTAAGGATTCAAATCATGTCAGGCAAAGAATAATCAATAATGAACTGAGAACTTAGAGAGCCCGACAGGAATCGATTTTTCGACAGAAATCTAGGGAGTTATGGCTGAAAGAAGGGGACAAGAACGCCAAAATATTCTATTTATGTACAATTATAAGAAGAAGAAAAAATAGAATCGAAGCAATCAAGGATGGCTCTGAGTGGATCCGAGAAGAACTAGAAATTGCTAATTACTTTAAGGAGAAATTAGAAGAGCTTTTTACTTCAAGTTGCCCAACTCTGCCTCAAGACTTCGAAAACCTCATTTCCTGTAAAATTACAAAGGAAGATAATAGATCTCCACGAAGATGTATACTAAATGTTATGTGTCAATATTTTATTAGTTGAGATAAATAAACTTTTAAAAAACTAAAATAAGCTAATTTGATACAAAACACTAAATATACATTTTGAAAGATTTATTTAGCATCTCTACATTATTTAACAGAAAAAATATTAAATTTAAAAACAATTATAAACTTTTAATAATTAATATTGAGAATTGATTATTGAAAATGACAGATTTATTATATTTTGAATAGCGTTTGGTTCTTTTAGACTCAGATTTGAGCCCAATGTTTGGGCCTTCTTGTATCGGCCTATTGGACCAATGAAAACATTTTCAACTTTGCTAAGCCTAAAAAGTAGGGCAAACTTCAAATTTGGTCGAATGAGTTTTTTCAAAAAAATTTAATCAAATTGATGTATTTGTAAGATTATCCAACTAGTAAAAATTCATAATATATTTTTAGGTTCACAATTTAAATATTAATCTTGATGAAATCTCTCTTCTCGAGTTGTAACGAGTACCCAGGACCAAAAGATAGATTGGATAGGATCTAAACATTTGCTTAAAAAGAGTAGAGTTCAAGTACTCCGGTGTCTAATGTTGGAAGCTTAGTCAAAGCTAGAGGAACTAACTGATAAACGTACATTGACTTAGTTAGTCGAAGCAGGTGAGTCTAACAATATACAGGTTATACCTCTCTAACTTTTATTTTTCTTACCTAAAAAATAATAATAATAATAATAATCAAATTGATGGCCATATTTCAAACCTATATGAAAATAATAATAATAACCTAATTAAAATAAATGTTAAGACTTATTAAAATATTAATAAAATTTAATTATTATATAATATGGCAGATGGCGGGTACATATTTAATTGATTCTATTAGAAATTTACTTATCCATATTTAAATAATATAAATCTACACGTGTTATTTGATATATAAATTTAATTAATATTTTAATATTTATAATTTTTTGCCTGATTAAAGTAATTATAATTTTAAAATTAGTTTATATCCAAATCTAACTCAATAAATTAATTCATTAGAATGAGAGCCAATATGTATTATTATTATTATTATTATTGTTGTTGTACTAACTAGGTAGCTGACTCTTCAACCAAAAAAAAAAAACCTATTTTTAAGTCTTGTGACTCGTAAAATTAATAAAGCNATATATATATATATATATATATATATATATATATATATATAATTTTGTTATAGTAAAGATATTCTATGTAGCAAGTCATTTCATTTATATTGATTGCCACATTATTAATCAAATTTAATAAAATACAATTTACATTTTATAACATTTATCAACAAATTTTAGACACATGTGAGAGACTGTTTATTTAAAAATAATCAAAATATTTTTAAATAAATTGATATTAAATAATATATTTTTTCAAATAAAATGTCTTTATAAAATGGGTATAGATAGTGTTTTGATGTCAAAGAACCACCAATTATTTATAATAATAATAATAATAATAATATTTCGACATTAAAAGATTGTCCATGTCCACCACTATATCAAATTTATATATATATATATATATATATTATTCATTTCTAATTTATGGTTTAAAGTAATCTCATTGGAAAAGAGGAAAAAACAACCATGATAATGTAAGAACTTGTTTGGGCATATCTGAAAAAATATAGAATTATTCATTTAAAATAGTATATATCTTTTAAGACTAGAAAAATATTTCAACTTGTACTTGATTGTTTGAAGTTTAATTTGGAATCCATAAAATACATACATAATACATGTTAGAATATAATCCTTATACTTCTCTCTTGAAAGTGTTTCTTTTGCAGGTTGTTGTTTCATTCCCTTGTTGATATTGTTTTACTTAATGGGTTATTATTTGATTAAGCCTACTTCAGACTTCTCTGGTCCAAGCCCATCTTCAACACGGCACTGTTTTACTTATTACCTCTTAACCCTACTTCAATAGTTCTATATATTCATTATGTTCTCTATTATGCACTATCAGTCTATGTTTTTAGGAGAGAGAAAGAGAAAGAGCCAGAAAGGCGATTTAGAATTCTTTGCATTCTTAGTGTTTATCTTCTTCTTCTACCTCTGTATTCTGGTCTATGTGTAGCAAATTTTTGTGATTTCTTCTGAGTGAAATAGAGGTTTTTAGGTTTATTGGAGTTTTCTGGGTGTTTTCTTTAGAAGTTTACATTTTGTAGACTTGTTCAATTGTTTCGTATAAACTTTTCACCAATAATAATATATATAGCATAGGCTTTGGAAATAGAGTACCAAAGACGTAGCCAAAATTTAGCTGGTGAACCTCGTTAAATCGTGTGTTGCACTTTTGTTTTTGCGGTTTTTCTTTAACAATTGTTATTAGAGTTTTAGGGTTTTCTAGAATCTGGGCATGGTTTTTGGTGATTCTGTGTGGTAGAGCCTCTTTGTTGCGTCTGTGGCATTTGGTTTGCTTTTTTATGTTTTTGTGAAATTTGAAAAAGGCTCTACATAGATTTTTTTATCTGTGTAGGTCTATAAAAATTTTACAAATTTTTTGTGTTTTACTATGTAAAGATCTGTTCTAAGATCTTAGGTTTTCTTTCATTTGTCAAAGAACCTAGGACAACCGTTTTTAGACAGAGTCTTTAAGGTTTTCTATGAATCTTGGAGAATTTCTTAGGGTTTTTCTTTTTTAAGGTAACTAATTTTTGTATCCAGGAAAGTCTAGATTTTTTCCAGTTTGCAGTTACCTAGACTTTACCAATTCTTGGAAGGTCCTAGGTTAACGATAACAAAATTCTTCTCTTTAATTGTTTATTTCTTCTATGGTTGCATTTATTACCTGTGTGGTGTCTTTGTTTTTCTATTGGCT
This sequence comes from Ochetophila trinervis, assembly GCA_003254975.1. Lineage (NCBI taxonomy): Eukaryota > Viridiplantae > Streptophyta > Magnoliopsida > Rosales > Rhamnaceae > Ochetophila > Ochetophila trinervis. The sequence continues at coordinate 60,289 of QANX01004508.1, forward strand.
ATTTGTTTCTTTTCTCTACTACTGGTAATTATGACTTCTAAGATTGAAGTCAAAGTATTTGATGGAAAAAGAGATTTATTTCTATGGAGAAAGAAAATGCGAGCCACTTCGGTTCAGTTACGGGTGGCTAAAGAAATTGATGTTACCTATGTTTCTGGTACTTTCGATGATAAAAAGACGGAGATGGATGAGGTAGCCATGAGCACTATTATTTTGCATTTATCTAATATTGTATTGAGAAAAGTTGAAGCTATTAAAACTACTACTGAAATGTGGACTAGATTGGAACAATTATATTTGACAAAATCTCTTCTTGATAAAGTCTTTTCTGGTTTTCGTATGGATGTTAGTAACAATTTAGATGTTAATATAGATCTATTTAATCTTTTGATTATGAACCTTTCAAACTGTGATGAACTCTTTTCTGATGAAAAATGTATTGTTATATTATTGAATTCCTTGCCTAGTATATACAAAGATGTAAAAAATATTATTAAATATTGTAGGGATACCTTGACTTTTGAAAGTGTGATTAATGCTCTTAGAGCTAAGGATCTTGAATAAAATCTAAACATAAAAATAAGGGTCTAAGTATTAGAGGCAGACAACTTGTCAAGAAGTTTAATCATTTTAATAATAGTAATAGACCTAAGTCGAGAAGTAATTCAAGATCCAAATCTAAACTTAATAATAGAAAGTGTTACTACTGTAGAAAGCAAGGACATTACATAAAAAATTGTTTTAAGAGAAACAAAGATGGAAAAGAAAAAGGTCATAGTAGTAATAAAGAAAATGGTGGGTTATCTATTGTCTCTGCTGATGTTGATAGTGGTGAAGTATTACTTGTTTCCTCTTTTATGAGTTCTAATAAATGGGTTCTTGATTCTAGTTGTCCTTTTCATATGCGTTCTGATATCAATGAAAATTGTGTGCTTGGTAAACAACATAAGCTGAGCTTTAATCTAAGTAGTAATAATAAAGCTAAGTCTATTTTAGAATATGTGCATGCTAATTTATGGTGTCCGTCAAATACTAAAACTCAATCTGGTTAAAGTTATTTCTTATCTATTATTGATGATTTCTCTAGAAATGTGTAGATTTATTTGTTAAGAACTAAATATGAAGCTTTTGATAAGTTTAAAGAGTGGAAACTATTTGCTGAAAATAAAATAAATAAATCTATTAAAACTCGGAGAACTAATAATGGTTTGGAATTTTGTAATGTTGAGTTTGATAATTTCTGTAAAAAAATTAATATGTATGCTTGATTCTTTTAGTCTTCCTTCTTTGTTTTGGAGTGAAGCAGTTATGACAGTTGTTTATTTAGTAAATCTTCCACCTTCTACTGCACTATATTTCAACAAAAAGAATAAACTTTGACACCTAATATTAAAGAAAAATATTACTAGAAACCTTCAAGCAACGACGTTGGACCCTAATCAACAGAAAATCAAAAGCAAGACACATCAATTTTACGTGGTTCAACAGAGTAAACTCTGTCTACATTCACAATTGTTGACACCAGAAGTTCAACCGGTACCAAGAGAAGAGAAAACGCACCGTATCACTAAACCTTATTACATAATACAAAGCAATTAATCATTAACTTTATAACAGCACAGTTAATGAAATTAATAACAATAATAAACATATAGTAATTAATATAATATCATAATTAATAAGTAACATATAGCATAGGCTCTGAAAACAGAGCACCGAGGACATAGCCATAATTTATCTAGTGAACCTTGTTAAATCATGTGTTGCACTTTTGTTTTGATAGTTTTTTTTTTTTTTTTAACAATACATATATACATACATAACTGCATATGATTTTACATTAAAGGTGGAATACTTCAAAATCAGAATTATCCTCCATAAAATAGTAGTTGTCGTTTGGATAATTAATAAACTATCTTAGTGATAATTCTTTAGTTATTTTGTATTACTTATCACTTTATCTTTAATATAAACTATGTCTGTTGTAGAAATAAATAGAATAATGCTAAATATACTCTTTGATCTATTAAAATATTTATCAATGGTACACATGTCAATATTTAATTTGTTTATATTTGATTACATTTATTTTTTAAAAAGTATATACTTATGTATATTAATATGTTAACTAATATAATAATAACACATATATTTAGTATATATATTATTATACTAGATGATACATTTCGTATTACCTAATCAAATATTGATATACATCAAAATGTACATATATACTGGTTACCAATGAAAGGAATTACATTTTTCTTCCATATTATTTATTCTACACAGGGTTTTCTAGGTTTTCAGTTTTACCCCCTTCTTTTTCTCTTTTTTTCTGTTCACAAATTGCAAGCCGTGTCAATCTCTCATAGAAACTCCTGTCAAATTTCACTTTGGATCAACGGGAACTAACAGATGAAATATACCAAAACGTCTTCCCTCTAAAGGACAAAAGTTGGACTGCTGTATAAAGAAAACGTCGTCCCTCTAAAAAGCAAAATAAAAATCCTCTAACGGACAAATTTGTAATTATTATTTCACTCGAATTGGATTATTGTATAAAGAAAAGAATAAACACTTATTACTTTAGAATCAAAAAGAAGGGTAAAATAACTTTTACCATCCTTTAAAATGGTTAATCTCAATGTGCTAAATGCTAAAATCGTTATTTTAACTTTTAAGTTTTTAATTTTAAATCATTAATTATTGTGATGCTATTATGATTTTATCTAGTATGGTTTCCATTTTATTTTTTAAGAATTCATATATAATTGCCATAATACTAATAACTAGCAAGTAGTACAAAGCATCAAGATATAGGAGCATATTTCTTTCCCCTTTTTTTTTTCCTTTTAATTTTGGTAATAAATAAAACTAAAATTAAAATTAAAATAAAATAAAATAACTTCAGTGATGTTTGACCCTTCTCCAATTAAATCTTGTGTAGCCTTTTAATCAAAGGTAAAATAGCATATTAATTCATTAACTATTTGATAGAAACTTGTAATTAATTATTGTATTAACAAAATGTGTGTTGTAAGCCGGTTAATGCGACAATCACTTCCTTCCATACAGTTATAGACATTAATTAAAAACAGTGGGGCCTAAATAAACAGCAAATGGACCATACATTAATGTATTGCCATGCAATGCTTAGTACGAAATTAGGATTAAGCTGGTCCCTAACGACCCTAATAATCCATGCATGCTTGGTCTTATTTGGTGTATAATTATATATACGTCAAACATTAATGTTAAGCACAATTAGACCTTACACAAAAAAAGAAAACATTAATTTTTTTTATTATATGTCTGTGCTGATGTTGACAATGGGATCTTAATCTAATCCAATATTCTGTATTTAATCTAATAAAAAATGCTACCCGTATAAATTAAGTAAAGTCTAGTTTCATATTATATAAAATATTCACCCTTCTTTTCAAGAGTTTGCATCAGTACTTTTTTGACAAGTACATATTATTAATTTTTTAATAATTGAATAAAATAATATACCATCTATTAGTAGAATGTCTCCAACATGATATGCATAAAAAGGAGGTGAAATGATGTGTCATGCTTGTTTCAACAATTGCATATAAATGTGTTCTGATGTACAAATTTTTTTATAGAAGACAAAAATAGAACATATTTATACCTCAAGTGATGATGAATATAATATAATAAAGGAATTCAGAGAAAGAAAAAAGATACTTTGCTAGGCATTTCTTTGAACTCCAAACATAAATTCTATTTAATTTTTCTTTTGAATACAACTGATATTCAGGGATCCTTATATAGAAGAAGAATAGGGAACAACATCATTACAACCACTAAAAGCAAAAATAAAAAGCACACACTATTCTTTTACATGAAAGGATAGCATAAAGCAAAAAGTAAAAAGCCATCGAAAGCAAGGAATCTGGAATAGTGACATCACATGCTATTCTGCCTTGGGAAGAGATTGAAATTCCTGTAGTCCGAGTCATCAGAATCAATGGATGATCTGATCTCTAGATTTTTCCATCAAGGTTGAAAGGGATGATCAAAAGGGTCATCCGGTGGATCATCATAACAGTGCATGTTATCATTAGGATCTTGGGAACCCTGAAAGTATTCAGATAGGATTTGTGAAAGTTCAATAGGGTAGTCCAAAGGGATACTGTCAGCAGGGTTTCCTATTGGATTTGGGCCTTCAGACAACAGTCCAGAAGTGGACGGGCCTGCAACAAATGGGCTGATATCTAGAATCGTGAATATCTCGTCTGGGCCAGGTGGGGGAGTCTGGTTGTTGATCTCGCAGAGCATAAGGTTGAGCTGATGTTTCTGGGTTTAAGAAAGATGAGTCTCATAAATAGTATTCCACTCATAAGCAGACCCCTGGGCCTAACATTTCATTGTGGTGTTATTGAAAAAATAGGACCTGTAAAGGATGAAAACAAAAGATACTTCTTTCTGAGCAGCAAAGGTGAGCTTCCATATATTTTTATGTTGGAGGATTTTGTTACATTCTTCTCTCCACCGGGTAAGGTGATGGAACCACTCGAGAAATGTCCACAACAGAGAATTATGGTTTCTAGGATCAATAAGATGATCAAGTAAGGGACAATAGGTATGACAATGGCAATGGAATGTTCCGTAACGCAACACCATAGGTACCACAGTAAATAATCAAAGAAGGTTCTCCTGGGGTCAAGGTAAAAAGGAACACTAGCGTACCAATCATCATCTAATAGAGTGGTCATGTAGGGAGGTTCAATCCTATCCAAAACTAGATTAAGGTAGAAAACTCTTTTTTTTTTTTTTTTGCAAAGGCAAGGATAACCTGAGAAGACATATAGTGTTTTAGGTCTGGAGGAAGATCAAGCTGAATAAAAGCTTTTGCTTGGAGCTCAAGGGGATCATCCATTAGGATCAAAGGAAATGAAGAAACATGAGACATTATCTTCATGGGTTAGGGTCCAAACAGAAAATAAAGGATGAGATTCTTGTCACCTTTTATATGCTTTGCACTGAAATCATATTTGGCAAACCAGTCTCGTAGTCTGAGCAGCTGTTTGTTAGGCAGAGCTTTATTTTTTAAATCAAGCACTTTGGGAAAGGAAGAGTTATCCATCTAGATAAGGAAATGATATCCGACAAGATGGTATTCAAATTTCTTAATACCATACTTGTAAGAAAAGGTTGAGAGGCTTATAATCTATAACAAGTCTTTTCTTTTTTCTGATAATCTCTTATCTTTTTTCAACATAGAAAGCCTGACAAGACCAATTTGAAATAGTTGGCTCAATGAGGCCTTGGGCCAAAAGCTGAGAACTTTCTTCTCGAGCCAACTTGAGGTCTGTACATGTCATTCGGATGGGAAGCCTTGGTCGGATTTATATCTTCATCCTTTTTGAAAGGAAAATGGATGTAGAACTAATGGTTTTTCCATAAAGGGGAATGATGCTTTCTTTGGAAGTCTTCATGGGAGTTTGTACATAGTTGCAAAAGGTTGGACTGTATCTCATAATATTGATCCTGGACTTGCTGGAAGGAAAACAACTTAGAAACATTAGTATAAAATCTGAACTGATTCTTATACCTGATTCCAAGGGGGAGGATGCGGAGATGTTAAGCTCAAAAGTAGGTATCCATATCAATCAGGAGATATTTATCAGAAAGTTTACTTCCTAAGACACGAGTCCAAATAGTGCAGTTTGAGAAGAACTTTATGCGATCTTTTTCTTGGTAATCAAATTTACCTTGAAGATTTTGTCATCAACAGCTTTGAAGTATTCTTTATGCTCAGTCCAGAAATCCTTTGGGAGGATGGAGGGGTTCATTGTTGTCTTGTGAGCTCCAGTATCCATATAAGCAATTAGCTTAATTGGATTATTATAGTTTGACAGAAAGAGATCTATTTCGACATTTGGAACTGGCGGAGGCAGCTGAGTGACATTATAGATCTGCTCAATCTTGTACAAGGGCTCAAAGCTACTGTCATCAACTTCAGAGGAAGTCTTATAGAGAGAAAATGTTGTATCTCCATCATCATTAGACTGTTCTTAATAAAGAGACTCAAGATCAACATCTTTATCATTGTGAGAGATAGGTAAAGACTAAAGCTGTTGAATAAGTTGGGCTGATTTTTGTTGTTTATTGAGACATCTTTTAGCAAAATGACCCTTTTTTTGACAGATGAAGTAACGATCAGATTTGTTGCTTACTCCTATTTCTTTTCTTTTGAAGAACCAAACTTTTTTCTTAAATGAGAATTTGTACTTTCTTTTTTCAGAAGATGATGAATACTTTTGAGAATGATTCTTCTTTTTTGTTGTGCAGACACATTTTTTGTCCTTGCATTTGATCTGCAAGTATGGTTCGGGACAATGTTTGTTGAACTTGGAATCCCGATTCATGAATCGAGGCCAGTAAGTGTGCTGCTCACATATTTTTTCTAAAGTGACCATAGCTTTTTGGTGGATTTCTCCAAGAGTGATTTAAACAAGACTTTTCTGCTCCAGGGCAATCTCCTTTTCAAGGTCAGGCTAAATTTCTTCAGGAAGAGAGGCGATATAAACCTGTCTGAGCTCAATACTGTCAAAGCCATTGAGGGAATAAAAAATCTTAGACATCCTCTGGTAGTGGAAATCCAAGTCTTTCTTTTTTAAAGAATTGTATTTCATGGAGAAATAATCTTTGCGGTTTTATTGCTGTTGAGGCTGAGTTTTGCCGAGGAACTGGAGACGGAGTTCCGATATAGCCCGATCAAGAGGAAAACTAAGAAACTGCAATTTTCTATATTCTCTTAGAGATTGCCACCAATCTCTCAAGAATTATGTAGTTCTTGACATGAAATCAATTAAGATGAGTCTAGGGTTTGAAATTGGATGAAGGCTTGATTGTCCATCCAAGCATCAAACTCCTTGAACTTGTTATCCCATTGATGAGAGGGAATGTCATCGAGAGTGAACCAAGGACCCACATTGTGCTTCGGATAGCCATCTTCAATTTTAGCATTTGGGTTGGGCGCCGTGGTATTGGTTTCTCCAATATCCTCGTCTGAGGGTATTTCAACTGTAGGATCAGGTTCATACTGAGTAGAACCTGAAGTAGGGTCTAGGTCTGCCATAAGAAGATCAATATTACTTGCAAAATAGGGTCTGGGTCTGCCATAAGAAGATCAGTAATACCTGCAAAATCATTGTCATTGTTAGAAGAAGAAACGGTGTAGTGGGATGAGATTTCTCAAGAGGGTTTCTAGAGAGAAACAACCATATGCTAGGAAAGGTGTTGGCTAGTGTATGATGAAGAAGGGTTGTGAGTGTAAGATGGGGGAGCCTGAAATCTGGGTCTGGGAGATAGTCTGTGGGGCCGAGGCGACAAGGAAAGACTGTTTTGGGAAAACTTTCTTAAAAGCTCATAGGTCATGGTAGGTGTGAAGCTATGAGTATTCGGTAGGACAGCAGAAGCAAGGAAACTAGATGTCTGGGAGGAGGAAGAAGAGGTTCGAGGATCTCGTTTCTTAACATCTTCAATGATTTGCTGGAGCTAATGTTGGAGCTGTCTAAGCCGTGCTTCTTTTTCTTGAAACTCCTGGCCAAATTAGTTCCAGCTTATAAGTCGTTGAAGGTTTTCAAACAAAGAATTGATTTTTTCATCGATGATGATTGCGCCCTTACAAGCTTGTCAAGCTTACTATCAATCCTTTGGAGAGAGTTGGAGTTACTTTGAATGGCAACAAATTGCCAATTGAGAACTTCTTCTCCAGATGTCAAATGAGCCATTTCTCCAAAAGAAAGAACTTTCTTTGGCAAGACAAATGGGCGAGTTGCAGTAGGAGCTTTGGGGAAAGTAGGGAAATCGTCATCGTAAGAGCTTTGGGAAAGGAACATCATGCAAGGAACATGCTAAGTCGGAGCAAAACCATGACCTGGTGTTGACTTGCAACTTTTTCTGATCAACTGATAAATATCAAACCTGGGAATTGGAGGAGATTTCTTCCAATGAGGAATCCAAGGAGAATCTGGATCATTAGGATGATAACGCCTCTGAGCATTGGCTGATTTACATATGGACTTGGTTTTTCGCCTTTGAGGAACATAGTCATCATTGCCAGAGTAATCATCATAGCTACAGTCTGGGTCACATCTTTCTGGAGCAACATTCCAAATAAAGTGACCGTTGATCTTGTCAACATAAATCTTCTTTCCATTTTGATAGAATTGAGAGACAAGGATATATGTCTCATATTCTATAAAAAGTATGGCCATAGACTGAGCAAATGGAAGAGTATCTGAAAAAGATGCTTCAGTATCAACAACTTCCTCAGGAACCTTATAGGTCGTCTAGATGGTGTCATAAGAGAGTCTTTGAAAGGAAGAGACAGGGCTTCAAAAGACATAGGGACCTCATGAAATTGTTTATGCAATTTTTCATAGTTTGTGAGCCATGTGGAAGGCATTCTTTTGAGCAATTCTTCTCTGCAAAGAGCTGGAGGGAATTCAACAATTGATGGAATATGAGGTTGGTCTGCAGAGACAAAAATGGGACCTTTTTCTTGGATAGGCAGGTAAAGATTTATAGTATGGTCCTGGAACCTATAGATCAATTGGTGATGGATGGTACCAGCAAAGGCAATACCAACCTTAGGAGCATCCTAAATTTGGATCTGGATCTGGAGAGTAGAAGAGAGATTAGGATCTCTGAGGGACATATTAAAATTTGGATAGAAAGTAAACATGACACTTCCACTGTTAAGGGTACAGTAGCATATCTGATAACAACATGTTCATAGATCATGAACGTTTTGTTAAGGAAGGACATCCTTGTAGTTGCAAGAATATTTTGTCAACCGTGGAAGTTTAAGATCAAACGAATGGCTCCGAAATGGAGATGTGAGTATCCTTCATCAATCCAGTGATTAATGAAATCCTGGAGAATTTTTAAGGTGATGTACTGTTGTGCAGGGGTAGCAGAAACCAAACAGTGATCCAGACCAGTGGTCTGGATAAGCTCTTTTGTATGGACTATTCAGGGTGAGATAAGTTGTCTGATGGATCTCTTTCTATGTTTAAAGATGGAATAAGGGCTAATCAGAGGTTGAGCTGTAGGGTCTATTTGAGCTTGTTTAGGAATATAATTGTATTCCATAAGGTTTGAAATAGAACGGGAATGAGGGGTAAGATTTTGAAAAGGGATAGAAACAGAATAAGATAATCTTCATAAAGAACCATTAGAGGAAGATGAAGGCCTAGAGGATGGTGAAGGAAAATGATTAAAACTACTAGTAGATCTTCGAGCTGGTTGCATGTTTGAGAAATTCTTTCTCCTTGTAACCTAAGTTATAAAATGTTCACCATGCTAGGACATAATAAGTACATGGCATTGTTATACCATAAGCACGAGATACAAGATCTCTAGGTAATGGTTTCCAGCTGACATACTTATTCTTACCAATTCAATTCAATTGGTAAGAAATTTCATTCTTAATAATCGCCTCTATCTTTTCCATAGAGATAGTACAGTAACAAAGTATTTCCTCAACCAATAATATGAACTTGAATCTCCTTTTCATGATTAAAAATAAAAAAATAAAAATACAAGTACAATCTTTCTAATTAATTAATATGCTTAGGTATTTAGAATTAAACTTTCTCTATTTTATTAAAAAAATTACAATTCAATATCCTCAGTAATTGCATAATTTCATTTAGGAGGCTGTAACATTAATCTTGAAATTTGATACATCCATATGTATTCAAAACATTGCATTTTAGTTCTATTTCGTAGATGTTTAACAATCGTCTATGAGGGGACATATGTGATTCGTGACCCTCTAAAATAAACAAAAACTGCATTTTTATACTTTTTTTAATTGCATAATTTTGTTTAGGAAGCTGTAAAATTATTTTTGACATTTGATACCATTACAATTCTTTTCTTTTCTTCAATTTCTGCAGATTTTTTAAAATATTGGAAATAATTTGATAAACCTGAAATGCATTTCAAATTTGATAAAATTTTATGATTTTTTTTATCAAATTTAAAATTAAAGAAAAATATGAAAAAATATAATGGTAAAAATGAAAAAAAAAATATTGAAGAAAATGGGTTAAAAGGAATAAAAAGAATTGTAGGGGTGTTCAAAAAAACTGACTAACCGATAAAACCAACTGATCCAATCCAATAAAATCCAAATTGTTTGGATCGGTTATTTTAGTGTAATTGGATTGGATCGATTTCGATAATTTAAAACAAGTAGTCGGTTCGATTCAGTTTTTGATATTAAAAACCGATCAAACCGATCCAAACCGAACCGACTACTTTTTTTTTTTTTACAAAACATATAGCAATTAGTTTAATATTATTGATATATAGGCTTTGTTATATTAGTTTAAATTTGGAGTTGGATTACTGGATTATTTTATTAGTGTAGTAATTTTGTTTTGTTTTAATTTAATATGTTTATTTGTTCTGTTATTATTTTAATCATTTATATGTTAGGTTTTGAAAAAAAAAAAATTTTATGAATTACTTAGTAGGCACTTTATGTGTTAGATTTTGAAAAAAAAAAAAACATAATTTTCTAAACAAAATTTAAGCACAATAAATTTTTATTATAAAAAATAGCTTAAATGTCAAATATTCAAAGTAAAATAATACATGATACAATAATTAAAATATCCAAATATGATTAATAATTTTAAAAGCATATTTTTATTGTGTGTAACGAAACATTCACCATTATTTTTTGTCACAGTATTTTTTAGCAAAATTGCTATAATAGAAAAACACTCGTAAACACATTAAATGTAACAAATTATTTACCAACATTTTTTTCCCTTTTTTTAAAAAAAAAAAAAAGAAAAAAGAAAATGATGTAGCTCCTGACAAATCCTCTGCATCTGCATTTCAAAGATGACAAACTTTTTTTCTTTTCTTTTTTTTCTTTTTTTGGTAAAATATAGAGATGGCAAACTTATATGTTGAACGAGACACACACATATATATATATATGAAAAAATTTAATGGTCAAAACATTTTTATATTTTATAGTTAGGATGTTATTTATTTATCTTTTAAATTGTTTTAAAAATTAAAATTTAATAGTCTTAGTGGATAATTTATTTAGCGACAAAATTATCATTCATATTAAATTATTATTAACGATTTACAAATTAAAAATTTACAAACATAGATAAACTCTATATAGCTCTTATCCTTGTCGTATCTTCGAATTTTCTGTTCAGTATGTACAAATAAGATGCATGATGCATACTCATATCTCTCTTGAAGTTTCCCATCCTTCTCTTGAATTTTACTCTTGCACGTCAACAATAATATTGAATTTAACAAAAACCAAAAAAGTGAAGACCTAATCAACAATGACTTGCTAACTTACTATCCTTATCATTTCAAATTTTAAATAGAAAAATCTTCAAGATTTATGCATACTCTATACCCTTCTTTAAACAACAACAATAATAAGATAAACAAGTAAATTTAAAAGCCTCTTTTAATTTTTTATTTTTTTATCTGAATAGCTAATTCGAATTTAAAATTATTATTTTTTTGAAAAGTAGGTTTGTACTCAAAGTCCTTGAACCCAAAATCGGGAGGTTTTTATCGGTGAACATTGCCAACTAACGAATAAAAATCATTATTGAAGAGAACCATATATTATTGTTTGGCCCTCACCCAAAAGACTTTACTTTAACATAAAATTATGCTTTGGTATATATATACATATATATATATATATCACCTAATAAAGCATCATTATTTAATTGGTTGAAATATTATTACACGAAATAAACTTTTAAAGAGACAAGTACAATTGTATTTGAACTAATCAAATAATGACATATCATCACTTAGTAGACAATATAATAGACTTCTTAATACTTGTAATATTATTTTTAATATAACTAGATTTTAATGCATTTTAGTACCTTTTAAAATTTAATTTGTTCACTTATGAGTCTTTACAATTAATTTTTACAATTAATACTATATAATTTTAAAAAAATTGCATATTAATCCAATTTGGTTAAACTTCACAACCCTCAAATTTTAATGAAATTAAAAAAATGCACTTTAATACCTTTTAAAATATTATTTGTTGAGTTTTAGGTCAATACAATTAATTTGAACACTAAGTACCTTTAGAAATGTAAAAAATTACACTTTAGTCTAATTAGATTAAAATCTAACATCTAAAATTATTTTATCCTAAAATACTTTTCATCTATTATTTTTTCTTCTAAAATTTTTTATCCTAAATTGCTAATAAAAATTATTCATCAATAATATTTATTTCATCGTATATATTTTTTCCTTACAAAATTTTTATTTCCATCCTATATGTTTTTTTCATCCTAAATTTTTTCACTAAAAATTTCTGCAGATTTTTTCATTTAATAGTTTTCATCAAAAAATTTTAGGATACAAAACTTATAATTGTAAAGACTAATAAGTGAACAAATTAAATTTTAGAATGTACTAAAATGCATTAAAACCTAGTTATATTAAAAATAATGTTACAAGTATTAAGAAGTCTATTATATTGTCTACAAAGTGATGATATGTCATTATTTGATTAGTTCAAATATAATTATTTTTAATATAACTAGGTTTTAATGCATTGTAGTACCTTGTAAAATTTAATTTGTTCACTTATAAATCTTTACAATGAAAAATGTATATGATGAAAAAAAAATTGCATGATAAAAAGCTGTATAGGATCAAACAAATTTTCATAATAAAATAAATTTTAGTAATTTACGATTAAAAATTAATTTAGATGAAAAAATTGGAAGAAAAAATATTTTAGGATTAAATAAAATTTCTTGATTAAAAAATATATATGAAGGAATAAATTTCATAGTGAAATAAATTTTAGTAATTTATGATAAACAAATTTTAGATTTAAAATATTTTAGGATTAAAAACAATTTCATGAGAAAAAAAATATATATGATGAAATAAATTTTAATGATAAATATTTTTTTATAAAAAAGTTTTAGAAGAAAAAATAGATGAAAAATATTTTAAGATAAAAAATTTAGATGTTAGATTTTAATTTAATTAAACTAAAATGTAACTTTTTAGAAATCTGAAAGTATTAAGTGTTTAAATTAAATATAGTAATTTTTATCTGAACAAATTGATTATCAAAGTGCATTTAATTTTTTTAATTTTCATTAAAATTTAAAAATCACATGCTATATAAGTTACTTGTAAATTGACAAAAATTATAAAGTTTAATCGAATTAAATCAACAAGTAATTTTTTTTATAATTATAAAATATTAATTATATAAATTAATTATGTAAACTTCTAAATGAAAAAATTAAATTTTAAAATATATTAAATTCATTTCAACCATATAACAAATATTAAAATTATCAAAATACTCACCAAATTTTCATTTGGCGACAACTGAGTAGCAAAATCCATTATTTTCTCGTATAGAAACACTGAGTTTGAATAGATTAATTACTCGCCGTGCCTTTTTAAAACTTCTTACCGTTTTATAAACATGCGGGTTTGTCAAAATCATCTTATCCTCACTCTTAACATTAACTTTACTGGTCGTAATAAAATATAGTATATCGGGGACAAATATAGTATTATAGATATATCTAAATGAAGAAAAAAAAAGGAATAAAATAAAAAGAAAAATTGTTTTCAAGGGACAAATAAAACTTCTTTCTCTTTTAAATTTGATCACTAGGTACAAATAGATGTGGGCATCAATTAGTATCCAACTTATTTTGGAAATAACCAATCAAATCTAATTAATGATAGATTTTTTTTTTCAATCTGATCCGATATGATCTATATATTTAAATATAATCTAATCCAATCCAATTACTAATTGGATTGGATCGGTTTGGTTAATCGGTTTGGCTTCAATTTATATTTAATTTTTTAGACTTTTAAAATTTAAATTTTGAGCTTTTTTTACTTTGAATATTTGACATTTGAGCTATTTTTTGTACTAAAAATTTGTTGTGCATAAATTTTGTTTAAAAGTTATGTTTTTTTTCAAAACCTAACACATAAGTGCCCCTAAGTAATCCATAAAAAAAATATTTTTTTTCCAAAACCAATTTAACACATAAATGATTAAAAAAATAACAAAACAAATAAACATATTAAACTAAAACATAACAAAACAAAATTATTACACTAATACAATAATTCAGTAATTCAACTCTAAATTTAAGTTAAAATATAACAAATCCTACAAACCAATAATATCAAACTAATTAGCATATGTTTTGTAAAAAAAAAAAATAGTCAGTTTGAATTGGATCGAATCAGATTGGATCAGTTTTTAATACTCCGAACCGAACCGAACTTCGATTTTTGATTTTTCAAAACCAATCAAATTCAATTACACTAAAATAACCGATCCAAACATTTTTGATTAGATTAGATCGGTTGTTTTAATCGGTTAATCAATTTTTTTGTGCCCCTCTAAGTTCAAATAAACTTGATTTTCTTTCATGCATATATAAATACTTTTATAAGAGCCTACTTGTAGCTGATATTGTTTGGTTAATTTGGAACATTATTCAATCAATGCTAATTATCTTGCTTACCCATTAAGATTATGGATGTCACATATAACTAAATTTTAAAATCCAAGGTCTCAACTCCTCTCGTTGCCGGTCTATAAATCATTCAATAAGTTAGGCGGCAAATTTAGTATACATATAAAGTTAGTCAATTATCAACCTGCACACTACACTAGATACGTACATATTGTTAATTAATAAGCATAAATATATGATCCTAAATTATACGATTGACATAACAAATATACATATTTTTCTTTAATGCGTGATATTTCAACAGATGTTTTAAGATTAGAAACCTAGTTAGAAAAGTGATCACCTTACACTTGTTACGTGATTATATCTTCCATTATACACTACAAAAAAAAAACGATGTTTTGTGACAGAAGCAAATTCGTCACAACGTATATTATTTGTGACGGATTCGTCACATAATCAACCAACTGTAACGGTAACTAACCCGTCACACTGCTTTCGCAATAGCCCCGACACAAATTCTCTACAGTGACCATTTACTGTTCATCGTCACAATATATATAGTTTTAGTGACGGCAAAAATCCGTCACTTATATTCCGACCCACTGTAATTTTCCGGCGAGTCACCGCCGGCAAGGATTAAGTGACGGCTAATCTTCCATCACAATAATGACGTTTGTGACAGTGTAGTGACGGCTAACCGTCACTATTAATTAAATGTGACGGACAACCAACCGTGACAATTGGGAGTTGTAGTCACGACATTGTGACGGATTTCCGTCACAGTGGCACAACTGTGACCCCTTAACCGTCACTGTTACTTAATTGTGACGGCAAGATAACCGTGACAAAAGAACAGTTAAGTCACGACTTTGTTACGGATTTCCGTCACAGTTGCCCTGGACTTTGTGGGGCCAACAACGCTCTTCTGTGACAATTGTGTGACGGGTTTCTGTCACTTATACATATTTGTCAAGGTTTACAGCAGTCACGTAAACATTGTTGTTGTGACGGTTTTATGACGGTTTCCCATCACGGATATATAATTGTCGCCGTTCTTAGCCGTCACTTATACATATAGTTGTTGTGACGGTTTTGTGACGGTTCTCCGTCACGGATATTTATTTGTCACAGTTCACATCCATCCCTTATACATATGTTTTGTGACGCAGTTGTGACGATTTTCCGTCACATATAAGTTTTTGTGACCGTCCATAAGCAAAGTTTAGTGATGGGTTTTTTGTTTTTTTCCCGTCACACTATACCATTTGTGACGGATTCTATGTTTAATGTTAGAAATACCGAGGAGGCATCTAGTTTATCCTTTCCCTGTAATTGTGAAACTCAAGCACTATATCATTATGACATCACAACCCCAATTGTATAATTAACATATTAAATTCATCACTAACAAATTGCATTTAATTTATCAAGACACATTCATATGAATCCATGCTTGCACAACCATGTTTGCTAATTACATACCATACTTCATTAACATTATACACAACATTGAACTTGTCCATTAGGTTGCACAAATTTTTCATTGAAGCACTTCCACCACTCTAGTGCTTGAATTAAAAATTATTTCCTAACATTTGGATAACCCAAAAACAAAAGTTCAGCTAACAAATTTCTATGTAGTTGCATTTTCACACAACATAAACTTGTCACAGCATTCTCAAAATATACATAGCTGTTAAATGTCAACACTAAGCTGCCCAACTTCAACATTTGATACATTTTGCATAACCTATCAGCAATGTGTCCTAAATAGAAGTCATGACTCACCAAAACGAGCTTCTTTGACGTCAAAAACCGCATTGCGAAGCTGAAAATACCCTGCACGTTCTATGCATATTTAACTATCATTTACTCTATTTTCTTACCTTTTGAGATAAGTTGGCTAAGTAAAGGGACAGCTATGCCAGAATATGAATCTCCAGCAACATAGAATGGATTTGAACTAAATTCTGGATATTCAATCAGCCACTACGAAAAGCAATTAAAAAATGAGCTGCTTGATTTCAAAATTTAAGACCATATTATAAAGATAATTACCTAAAATGAGAATCATAAGATATATTAAAACAAACCCCGTTGGAAGTACAAGAAACAAAGTCTTTTTGCACAAGAAGTAGAGCTGGAATAAAAAAGGTAGGAGGAGAGATTGGATTAATTGATATATATTCTGATGGAAGATGGAGAAAATACCAGTACAGAAGTTGCAGAGGAAGAGGATTAGAAAAGGGAGGTCTGGGACCATAATTATAGACACACTTGATGGGAAATAGATGTATTAATGACTAATATATAGAGATAGAAATGGAGCTACTTAATTACACACCCATGTACACCTACAATTTATTGATATTGAAAAACAAAAAAAAGTGCGGTACACATATATGATTAACTTAAATCTAATAACAGAGCGATACATCAAATTATGAATTTTAAATGGATAGATTACTTTATTATTTTTTAAAAAATTTAGAGAGCATGGTGTGTCTGTTTAAAGTCGTTAGATTCAGAAGCCTAGGAGGTTCTAACATAGGAAAATCTAGTGCCAACGGGTGAATTTAGAAATATTATATTGGACACCTACACTTGATCATACAGCTTTTTTCAACATAATAGTTTTTTTTTGTTCATTCAAAAAAAAAAATATTTATTTATAATTATCACCTTTGTCCATGAGTGGGGATTTAAGACTAACATGGGTAAGCTTCCATTGTACTGCTCTACCTTAAAATTTAGAGGACCTACAAATTAATACTTGCAGAAATTAATCACTAAATATTATACATATCTGAAGCAATATATAATTGAAGCAAAACCAGATTTGAGAAGTTACCAATTTCAAAAACAAGACCGCTCAAGGCAGAGCAGCCAGGGCCACCGGTTAGCCAAAGCAAGAGAGGGTCCTTGGCTGGATCCCTTTCGGACTTGACAAAGTAGTAGAAAAGCTGCACATCCTCTTTCTCACCCACACCCACATACCTGATAATATCATACACATTTGCATCAATCAAATGCATTAATATCATAGATTAGTATACAATGAAGTACCAAAGTATGATCACATACCCAGTTTCAAGTTGGAAAGGAAGTGAGCCCTGGAACCCAGGAAGAGAATGTACCGAGGAAGCCTCGGAAAGAAAAGGAGCTAGAAAGAGGAATATATGAAGACTTTAATTTATTTTCTGGTTAAGTGACAAAGACTTTAATTTATTTTTTTATTAAGACGCGCATTTAGTGCTACGACATGTATAAAATATTAAAAAAATTGCCTCATGGCTCGTGCTATTCACCAATAATTCTTCTTTTTCCAAAATTCTTCACTACTAGCTCGTGGCATATGGTCTTGTGGATAAACTAATTAAAATTGTTCACAGAGGAAAAAATAAATAAAATAAAAATAATTGACGATCTGGATCAATACACGATAATATAATAAACCAAGTCAAAATGCTTATCCTCAAGGTGCGAGAAACACCAAAATTTTGAAAATATGTGGATGGAAATAATAATAATTTATTGTTAGAAAAATATAAATCTTCAGCTAATAATCTAAATTTAAAATAGAAAGCTCTGCCCATTTCCTCCATTTCCTTATTCATCATAAATTCTACCATGCACTATATATTATAATTGACTATTCTACATTTTTAGGAGAACCAACTACCACTCCGCTTTCAGGAGGCATTGAACTACCAGCTACTTTCTCCACTTCCATTGCCACCATTTCTTCTTTTTTCTCATTCTCAACATCCGCTTTCTCAACTTTCATTTTCTGCCGGAAAACAATTTAGCGGATATATCATTTAGCTTAGCTTTCTGATACGCCATTTGCACACTTTCTTCGAAGTTTCCAATTCTGAAATCATTAAAAGTTGAAAAGACAAGAATAAAATTGATAAAACCCTTTACCTTAGTTGCAGTCGAAGAATCCTTTGTTATCCGTGAAAAATATTGCATCTCTCTTATTGCTCTCAATTTTAAGTCGTTTCAACTTCTTCTGCATCAAACTCGCCTCTCTGGAAAAGAATGATACAGTGTTCCAGAGAGCGTAAGTTTATGGTAATTACCATATCTATTCAGTTACCTGTTCTGAGGATCAGCCTCAATAGCTTTTTTGATGTCTAATTCAGCCAAGTCCAAATCTGCAGTTTCCATGTAGGCTTGAGCCCGCCTATACAAGGCTTTTACATTGTAGAATTCAACATCTAGAACCTGTACAACAACAGAAAGTAGAATATGAGATGACACTTTTAACTGATACTCTATATCATTTAGCTAAGAGATGTAGAGAACCAAAGAAAGCAGCATGAAAATGCTATTGACCGCTCTAGCAAGTAGCAACCATGTATATTTCCCATTGATTAACTAGTCTAATTGATTTTCTAACAGGTGCAGCATGCCAAACCATTACCGAATGATGTCTATGTGACAGTAATGGCACAGAGAGGGACTGCCAATTATTTCCCACAAAAAATTTGCGGTTTAGTATATCAGCTATTCACTTCTCAGTGAAATTATAGAGATATTTTCCATATCCACTGCATCCTTACTCGTTAGTCTTTTAAATGTGTCCTTTTTTGTTTACGAGTTGCAACTTCCCTTCTTTTTTCTTCTTTTCCCTTTATATCTCTTTTCTTTTTTATCATACAGTTTACAAATTACCTTTGAACACAAATTGATTGCTCCCTGAAAGTCACTTAGTTTAAGGCTACATGCTGCACCATTTAACCAGCAAGACACTCTTAATGCTTTGGCTAGTCTAAGCTCATCTTTCTCAAAGGACATATCTTCATTAACATAGTATGCAGCCTGAAAGAAGAGCAAATGACACTTTTAACTAGAGATAAACGAGATAACATACTAAGGAAGGCTAATTGGATAACAATTTACAAGGGGATGGAAAAACTTAAAAAAAAGGTAGTTAGTTCACTAGGTTACTTTATCATATTTTTTTCCTGCTCGTTGATATTTCCCACTTGTAAATAGAAGATTGCCTTGTTCTTTCTTCCTTTCAGCTACCTCAATTTTTTCATGATTACTTAGTTCCCATGGCACTTTTTCCTATTTGTCAAAGAAAAATAATGAGTAATTTCCAAAAAAATGGGGAAAAATATGTTATGGTAGAAGCACTTGTAAAGATATTGAACTGATGATCTCTAATGCATAAAGAATATTTAGACTTGGTCCAAAAGAAACAAGCTAGTACTGTATATTCTATAAATTCTATATATACATGCATAAACAGCAATTGAAATATCTATAAATTATTAAATAGTTGCATCAGATTGATCATTACCTTTATACAGTCTAACATTTCAACTTCATAAAAAACTTTTGAACAAGGTGGAACTACAGCCAGTTCCCGCCTTCAACATTCCAAAGCCATAATCAGGATCTGTGGTCAATATTGCTCGCTCACTCTTCTTCATTGTTGCTGCAGCTCGGTCTAGACCAGCAATCAGTTGTTCTACAGAAAACAGACAGTAAAACTAATATTTGTGAGAGTAGCAAATAACATAATAAGATCTCCAATGATATGGTTAACTGACCTTCATCAGTGACAAATTCCAAAGGTTGCTTCCTGTCAATTCCTTTTTCCTCAAAGACAGTTCCATCTTCCAGCATAGCCGTATAGCTGACTGTAACATGCGGAAAATTGAGTGACAATTTAACGTTGCTCTAGTTCATGAACAAAAGTATGCTGTATGTAATTACCTTTGAATGTGTATATATGTTAGAATTTATGAATAACATCTTATATAATTTCTATCTAGCTCCACTGCCCATGAAGACAATTCCAGCTTTTATAACTACCCCAGCCAAATTGATTTTCATAATATTACAAGCAGCATAAAATGTTAGCCTACTTACTAGTAACAGTTGCCCCTTCATCGGCACTAGGAGTACATTCCCCTTCTTTCAGAATCTTTTTAAATACCTTGGCATCATCAGTAACATCAATAACAGGCTTGAAATATACCAGAGCTCTATATCAACATACAGCAACAAACTATATATCTAAAGGATTAAAGATATATATATATATA
>QANX01004508.1:81476-116365 GCA_003254975.1 Ochetophila trinervis
TACTTACTAATTCGAATGTCAAATTCACATTTTTAGCATAAATATTTAAAATTTTCTGAATAGAGTTTTTTTTATAAAACAGAAAAGAAAAAAAAAAACAGATTAAGAAAAACCAGCAACTTCAAAATAAGGTGGAACGGCACATGACGACAAATGCGTCCACTTGTCTCGTACACTGAAAGCGAAAAACTAGGTTGAAGATTGGTCAAGAAACGCGGTCCGTAAATCGGTAATTAAAAGATAAAAAAAAAATACTATATTTTTTTGAAGAAACAGACATAAAAATTATAAAAAAGCGAAAGTACCAACAAGCAATAGCAGATCAACACCTACAAAGTCACGTGTAAAACAACAAGTTCCACTTTTTCTTTGGGAAAAAATAAAATAAAAATAAAAACAAGTTTCACTTCACCACCTAAAATATTGGACATGTACATTTATCAATAAAGTTAGGTCAAAGAATCAAAACCTTATGGAAAAATAAATGTAATAAAGGTGGACGGTAATAAGAACCAAAACGAAACAAACGTTTATTACCAAAAGGAAAAAAATAAAATAAAATAACAACAACAAATGTTCAGTCAATTTGTTTAAAACCTGTTCCAAAAAAAATTAAAAACAAAATACTAAGAAAGATTAAAGATAAAACTTTGCTACCGAGGCCTTTTTAATTTTCAGTTGGCCAATTTCCTGCTGGTTGAGAAACAAATCTGTAGGTATCCAGGCAGTTCGATACAATTTATTAGTATTACTATTTGAAGTAACCCAATATCTTATTTTTACCGCACGTGATTGTCCTGACACTAAATGTTGGTATCTAAATTAAAAACCATAAAAATGAAGTTGTAAATAAGTAAATTTAATGAGTTTTGTGTGCAGTTTATATGTATTATGTTATTTATTTCTTTATTTTCCTTTTTATCTTTTTAAAAATAATAATAAAAAAAAAACGGAGTGCGACCGTTTAGTAGATGTTCCAAAAATTACGAGGCCCTTTCACAGACAGCAACTTGCCCTATTTATTATCTTTTGGCTTTTTTCACCGAGTTGGAAAAAAAAAAAGATCCACAAAAAACTTTTTATTAATCTTTTCAAGCTTAAACCATGCGTTGCCTCGGTCCCACATTGATTACCCACAAAGATCAGAACCCCAAAATTAACGTCTGTTTGCAAATGGAAGGTTCTGATCGATCCTCTGCTTTTGCCGGTCCCACTTAAAGAAAACCCATCGACGAAGAAACCGACTTCTGAGAAAAATAAGTTTTTAATTAAAAAGAAAATTCGCATACGGAGGGCGGCTGACCTACTTTATGATTCCGAGAATCAAGACGGTCTACCTTACTGAAGACCAATGAGCATATGACACGTAAGGAGGATCAAACTCCAAAAGTCCAAAGCCCATCCCACACGAGACGGCAACCGTGGGACCTACTCACAGGGAACTTCGCCGTCAACAGTTAAATTAAAACATTTTCTAAAATTGGAATTTAATACACGGTGGAACTTGGAATACATACAAACTATAGAATCTCTTTATTGCATTTTTTTTCATATATGGACATTGAACATTATCTTTTCCTTGCCTCCCTAACAGCAAAAAAAAAAACCAAATATTTACATTTTTTTTACCCCAAAACTTATATATAATCACTCTGAAACCACCCTATATTTTTCTAAAATCTAGTAACAACTTTTCCTTTTTTTTTTTTTTTTTTTACTTCCCAGAGTCCTACTCCACCATTCAGTCTTTCACATTTTGTCTTTTTATTTCCTGTTTCTTTTCCATTTTTTGCACTTCTATATACAATACCAGAGAGAGAAAGGGGGAGCGAGATACTAAGCCAGTGGGTACTCCAACACCGGCCTTTTTGGTGAAAAAGCTCGAGGCATCGGAGAGAGGGGCACTGATGAAGCTAATTTTGTATAAGTGGGGGAAATAGGGTAATTAACTGAGAATACAAGGGCCTAGTATTTTCCTAATATTCTATGATTAGTCCTCCCATTGGAGCTCGGTGAGGAATCCCCTTCCTTCGTTTGGCATTTCTGTAATTAACAGAAGTTGGAGGTGGTGTTGACGGTGTGAAGCTCTGGAACTTGCTGTTGTTGCTCTTTGACCTCCCATGGCTGCTGCTACTGTATGAATCCTCCGAGTCCGATGTCATTGCCGTCAATTGCTTCTTCCTTTTGTGGAAATTCTTTGAGGTTCCAGTAATCTGAACAAAAAAGAAAAAATCAATGATTGAAACAAATATAAGTAACAAATTCAAAAAACCCAAATTGGAAAATTGACAACTTGTTCACAGAATTAAGATGGACCCAGAACCCAAAATTTTATTCAATGAGAAGCCCGATAATGTTGGGTCGTCGAGAAAATGGAGGAAAAAAAATAAAGAAAGAAACAGGGTATCGAATTCAATGCTTTGCATTAACCACCACAAAAACTGATTTACGATGAAATACAAAAAGTCAACTCAGGTTAACCAACCCTATGAATGACATTTAGGTTGAGCTAATTGGTTTGCTTGTTTTGGGACCGAACCAATAGAAAAAAGTGAAACTCTTTTTTCCCAATTAATTTTCCATTCTAAGTTTTCTCGACATCCAAACAGTGAGAAATTCAGGGGGATTAGACATTGTATTACCTTGCAACCAAGGGAGCAGAATCGGAAGGAGTCGAGGAGACTACGCTCGCAGACTTCACAGGTGTTGGTGACGCCTTTACCAGGCCTAGGCTGAGGCCGTTCGTTCAAGAAGACGACTCTGGCACTGTTGATAATGTAGGTTTGAACACCACTGATGTCCAACACCTTCTGAATCTCAGAAACCCTGATCACATCATGGTAGGAGGACCTCCTAATCTGTGCCATTCAACGAACAGAGCAAAACCAAATCAGGAAAAAATAATAATAATAATTTATGATTCTTTCAGCCGTGTGATAAATGCAAGATAGATTTCACCAGATGAGAAATTTTCAACCCAGAAAAGCATATAAGACATGAATTTCATTGAGCATTCATGAATATGTATGCAATTTATATGGATTTTAGGAATCTGGAAACAAACCATACATTTACTTTCATTCAACTGACAGCTTGAAAGTGAAAATTTGTTCCTTTTTCTCAACAAGAACAGAGTCCTTTTGGATTGAAAAGCGAAAATGAGAGGAAAATCAGGGACTCAGAGCTACAGGACCCTAAGAATCCGCAAAAAGAAAGAGAGGAAATTTTTGAGAAAAACAGTGAAATAAAGAAGCCCAAATGAGGCATAAAGATGTGACAGTAGTGAGGAAAAAAAATAAAAAAAAACAATCTGACAAAAATTTGGTTGAAGACAGAGGAATCTAAGATATCAGGAAATGAAGTAGAAACCTGAATAGCACGGTGATCTTTGTGATATGCGAGACAGAGAGAGCAAAGAGCACCATTCATACAATCCAAGCAATACATATTGCATTCGCTCTTGTGGGAATCAGCATGTAACTTGCATTGAACGAAGAAACTCTCTCTTAGCAGAGGTTTCAGCCATGGCGGCCACCTGTTGTCTTCCTCGTCAGGACCTCCAGCACCCTATCCAAAAAAGAAAAAAACACAAGTCATTTAACCAATAAAAAAAAAACCACAAAACCAAATCCAATGGACAGCAAAAAGAAGAAAAATAATTTTCCCCCCAAAACAAACCAGAACCCAGAAACCAGAGAAAACGAATTCAATGAATGTTCATTGAAAAAGTTAACAAAGACCCAGAAACAACTAGAGATTAGTACCATGATTCTCCTGCTCTTAGGCTTGATTTCGCGGACAGTGGTGTCGTGGTTTTCGATCGCCAGCTTGAACTAGTATAGAAAAACACTCTTTTCTTTTAACTGTAAATAGAGAAAGCAAGAGAGAAGAGAGAGAAACAGTATATATTTTGCACAGACAAGCTTAGAGAGAGAGAGGGGGGGAGAGAGAAAAAGAAAAAAGAGACAAGAGAGTTTAGGTTTCAGAGAATGGAGGCGGTGAGGGAGGGAATGGGTTCTTGTAGAGCGTGGTAGATGGCGTAGAGAGAGAGAGAGAGGTCGTTCTTATCCGCACAAAGTCGACAACCGAGCCTAGATCCGAACCTAGATCCGGACCGGAACCAAAAGAAGAGATGCGTTGGGTGCAAGGAACCCACCTCCGTCTTTCCTTTTTATTTCCTTTCATTTTCATGCTCTCTTTGGTCTTATCATTATATAAAATAAATAAAACTTTTTTATTTCATAGTTTTCTATTTTATTTACTCAATTATTTAAAGAAAAACCCTTTTATTGTCACTCATTGTTAGTGATTACCCACATTATTTTATTTCTATAGTGAGTTGGGCACACCAATTCCATCGTTCGTGTTTATTAAATGTGACAATCCTCTTGGATTAGCCACATTATTATTCTTTTTTTTTTTCTTTACCTATTTTTTAGGTACTTACTTTCCTGTCTCATTTAATCCGAAAAAAAAATTATTATTATTATTATTATTATTATTATTATTAAATACAGTTAGATTAAGCCGACCTGCAGATTACCTCGGCAAATTGTTTTCTTTCATAATTCTGTAAAGGGAAACTATGGTAGGATAGACTAGTCAAATTCATATTCAGCGGAAATAAAAATAAAAAACAAAAAGACTAGTCAAATTCATGACCAACATAGCCAGCATTCAGAATGGGGATATCTGGTACTGGTTTTTTATTAGTTAATTTAAAATGGAGGTAAATTCATGTGAAATGTCCCTGAAACATTAAATATAGAGAACAATTAGACACATTATTTGGGTAACCAAATTCATTTTTCAAATGGAGCAGATACTTATAGACTAGGGTTAAGACAAGTTTATATATATCAAGGTTGGCCCTAATCATGTTGGGTTTGGTTTGGTCGGCCACCCTGAAATAAAGAGCCTAATAATCTTACAAGAGGGATAATAATGTTATCAATTTATTTTTCGTTTTGCATTAAAAAAATTAAAAATAAATTGTCTCTGTTTATAGAAAAAGAAAGGATACAAATATCTAAATTTGGTATTTCTTTTTCCTATTTTTGGTATAATAATTCGATTTTTTTTATGTGGCTAATAGAAGGGGAAATTTGGATTGAAACACTCAAAGTTTCATATTTAAATTGAATATCAAAAAGAAGAAAACTGGTAAAAAACCAATATATATTTATAATCAAAATGATTCATTTCAAATGGATGAGAGAAGCAAACCACTTGCTTAACCTCATTCTTCATGTATTGTCCATGTTTTGTAAGGAGATCAAGAAATTCAATTATTCTATTATTATCATCTATAAAAATCTAAATCATAAACAAAGTGATTTATAATTATAGTAATCACATTTAAATCATGTTTAACAAAAGGGTTTTTGATAGAACCATATATTCAACACACATCACTGCCATTTTCCATCAGTCATAATTTGTCTGCTGTGCAAAAGAAAATGCACTTTCAAGCTTATCAATGACTATATTGAAGACTAAAGCTACTTAGTGCTGCAAGCCTATCTGGTAAACTGCAAAATTTAGAAAAAAAAAAAAAAAATCTTTAGTTCCAATAATTTAGATTTAGGATGAGCCTCCAAAAAAATCATTAGAGAATATACTCAAAATGGTTTTGCTCTTCCATTAAAAAGGTGATGTTCACTATTTTGCTAATTATATATGTTCCTAACAAATAGTACACTTATGTTTCATGGGTTATCAAATTTCAATCAATTTTAACCATGGTTTGCTTTTTCTGAATACTAAACTAAATATTGAAATAAACTTCATAAGCCTCTCTCATTTAGGTCCTGATCATAAAGAGTTTGGTTTCAGGTTAATATTATTGGGTTGAGAGACAAAAAATAAATAAAATTTTTGGAAAGTAGTATATATCAACATAATATTGTTTATGAATTGGATTTAGCTAGGTTAGGGTTGACTTGTAGCAAAAAAAAAAATAGTATGTGAGATGGAGTATGGATCGAGTTGATGGGCAAAGTTGCATGGGCCATGCCTGATTAATACCTTTCTGGTTAATAAACAAACTATTTCATTTTTTTTTTCCTAATGTATTTGTTATTGTAAAATTCTATTTCAATCCAACTATAAATATGGATTGTCAGATATTTGCGTTTTCTTTTTTTGTATTTTAAGTTTCGCTAAGTGGTAAACCCATAAAAATAGAAAATGTTATTTATCATTATTTGTGATAGATTATTAATGAGATTTTTATGTTATGTGACAAAAATGTTTACTTTTTTTATTATAGTTTTAGTTTTAAAAAATAAATAGAGTTAAATATTTTTAATTAAAATTTCCTACTGGTGGCACGTAACAAAGTTCATTAAAAATACGCCTAACTTTGATTTGGGTGAAATTCCTCCCTGTCTAGTTGCAATGTGTTTAATATTGACCAAGGAAAAAAAACATTAATGAATATAAGAATATAATAGTTATTCCACATGACTAGTTTTTCCTATGTTTGGTATATTTTCAAATTAAAGAGTAGATATTCTAAAAGAATAGACGAGTGTTCAATTTAAAAAATAGTTATTTCTTACTAAAACTTCAGAGATGTTATTCTCAAATTCTAATCTAGATAAATTTTAAATATATATTTACCATATTTATAATAAATTTAAATTTTGATGGTTTATCATATAGTAAAAATATATAAATAAATATAAAAGTTGTCTTTTTATTAATTTTGACCAAATTTGATATATTTTAATACAAAAGTATTTATAAAGGCTAAAACTTTGATTTTAATTCAATATTATAACCAAACATATAAATAAGAATACTTAATTTTTTTTTCCTATTCTGATGAATAAATATTCCCATTTGAATGGAAATAACAATTCAGTAAATCATACATACAGTTTATTTAAATGTTCAAAGTTTGTGTTCTCCATCAATGACTTTTGTCTTCAATTCTACAATAAAACTTTGTTCTAACTGTATTTCCAGCAGATTGTTACTTTTCATAATTCAGGGGGAATGAATTAATAAGGAGTCTTCTTTTTCTACCACTTCTTCTTTCCTTTCCCCCCTAATTTTTTGACGTAAAATATGTTTTTTTTTTACAAATTACAGTGTTAAATTGGTATGTACGATCCCAGTTTAATTAGAATGTTGTAGCAATTTTATCCACCAATTAAAAATATATATATATATATAAAGTTGTAGCAATTGTTTTTTTCCTGAAATTATTAAAATACTTTGTTAGATTATAAATTATAAACAATCTTTTTATTTTTATTTTATTTTTTTTATGTTGGCATTTCTATACCATGGTATATTTACATATTTTTTCTCTTACATAAATTTTATTTTTTATTGAACACTTATCCATCTTGTTTGATCAAGATATAAAACAAAATGAAAAGTTGTAAACAACGTTGAATTAAGCTAATATAAAATAAATCATCATCATTTTTTTTTATATATTTCATCTCTAATATTTTTTTTTACATGTAGATCTTGTTTGGGTATTTATCTCTGTATTTTATCCGATATTTTTTGAGTTTATTTTACGTCTTTATATTGAGTTTTGAACCTATAACTTTACACAGTATATTTTTGATATGGTCTCTTTTTGGCTCATTTTAGGTCTTTGCATACATTTATTTTCTTGGATAAAGTTTGTTCTTGGATGGAGTTATATTGAGTTTTGAACTTAAAATTTTACGTGTGTATTTTTAGAATGGCCTCTTTTGGATTTCTTTTAGGTTCTTACATAATTTTTTGTTCTTTGATAGAATTATATTGAGTTTTGAATTTAGAATCTTTAGATTTTTCAACTCTTATACCATATTGAATTTTTATTTATTTTAAAAATTTAAGTTAATATGAAATGAATTATAATATTTTTTATATTTTATCTCTAAAAAGCAAAAGATACATTTAATTTTTTTGTAAACATAGATAAATTAATGTGAAGAAAAAATATCATGTACAGTAAAAATTGACAACGTCATCAAAAAAAAAGAAAAGAAAAAAAGAAATATAAATTGACTACAAATAAAGTTAATATAATTTAACTTCTTTAAATTTAAACCAATTTGTACTTATAATGGTCGTGTACGTAATGTCTTTTTGGTATATTGTGACGAGTATAGTGATATTATGTATTGTCAAAACAGAGCTTTCGAATTCGATAGAGACTTTTAATTTACTAAAATTTGTCCATACTAAAAGGCTATTATTAATTTTCCTTTAAAAAAAATGCTATGATTAATTTATATGCATACAAGAGAAAAGAAAAAAAAATCAATTTATTAATGGTTGTTTGATTAAATGTACGTCCATTCAGAAATGTTATACTTGCTCCTTAAATATTAAAATTAAATACAATTTATTGATCCTAAATATGCAGTTGCACAAATACTTTTCATGGTTTTAAAAAGTTGTTAGTTATTATTAATTGGTTTTCAGACATACTTTTACTCCTATGTTCATTTGGTTCTGAAGAACTAATATCCGAACAAAATTTAAATTATGCAATTAAGGGTTAAAACCTACTTTGAATTCCGAAATATCATTAGTAAAATAAAGAAAACAAAGCAGTTATGTCAATTCACTTTTACTAATTGTTAATCCTTTGGAACAGAGAGAAGTCTCCGGTACAAAAATAGGATTTGGGAAACAATTTCTCTGTTTCAACAGTTTTCACCTAGCGAAGAAAATGAATTTTTAAGCAAGTAAATAAAGAATAGAAAAATCCGTAATCCAGGTCACAATTTTTTTTTTATAAATAATTTTTTGTTTTGTTTAGAGTAATAATATAAAATGACGAAATAATTATCAAAATTTCTTGATCTAGTTTTACGTGTGCTTCTGGCAAGATTTCCATATTTTGAAAATGCTTTTTCCTTTTATGAGTTTTTTAAAAAAAAGCATTTTCTGTTTTCGTTTTTTTTTTTTTTGGTGAATACATTTTCTGTTTTCGTTGAAAGAAATAAATGCTTATATTTTTATCTCTCCAATAATGTAACTTGATGTCATAGATGAGCCAATGACAATACTAATTCAACAGTAAACTATCTTAAAAAAAATAAAAAATAAAAATCAACAATATACTATTAAAGTCCTAACTCTACAAAAAACAAAAAACAATAAACAATAAAATTAACTAATTAAATATTAAGATGATGATGATGATTTTGATTTTGTTGAAATACAGTTTAAAATATGTACAACAATATATAAAAATATTAAATATTCAAAAGTTGTTTGATAGGTGTCAGTAATTCATGATTTAGTGACGAAATTAAATATCAAGTACTTTCCATTCCTACGCCTAATTAAGCAAAACTTGAAGTTTTTGCTCATTTCTCCTTAAGCTTGACCATAATGGAAAACTACTAAAAAGGGTATTTCCCAATTATAACAGATAATTGAAAAAAGAAAAACTAGAAAACTTTGAAAAAGTCGAATCTATAATTTTTTTTCCTGATAAAAATGTAAAAAGTTGTATAATTATTATTCCTAGTATTAACTCTTTTCCCTCACAACCATAAGAAATCATCAGTACCTGGACAGGAAGACCAAAACCAAAAACAAAAACAAAATAGTAAATTGAGGGGAGAAAAAAATTGAATCAAATTAATTATTATATGAAATAAACAGAGGCCGCCAAACAAAAAGTTTACGTACGATCGATCATCAAATCAAGTTTTTTTTTTTTTTTGGTGAAAGTTTATCAAATCAAGTTGGCCATCTTTAAGTTAGCCAGTCACATTTTTATCATGCAAAATACCTGCACTATTTTGACTACACTAATTTTAATTCTTGTGTTTGCATTTAAAATTTGCTATCATAAAGATAATATGTCTACTCATTTGACTGGCCTACACTGGATATATATTACTAGACTATAAATTATCTCCAAAATTTTGTAAGTCCTTTCTACTAATCTATTTGCATAAAGTGTCACTAATTATAAACAGAGAAAAAAAAAAGGAAAAAAAATAGGTAGTAATACATATATTAATGGGGTGTATTTAATCAAGATTTTAGAATACTTTTAAAAAGTCTTAGTGTATTTAATATAATTTTTTTAAAAATTTATAAAGTCATGAAGTATTCAATCTAGATTTTTAAAAATTTGAAAAAAATTTATAAAAGTCATGAAGTATTCAGTTAAAACTTTTTAAAAGTTTATAAAGTAATGAGGTATTCAATTTACCAATGACTTTAAAAAAATTTTAGAAATGAAAAATTTTAGTAGATTTTTTAATCAAGAATGAAAATTTTATGCCTTAAAAGTCTCTCACTCTGCTCTAAAATTTTTGTAGACTTTTAAAAATTTTTTAAATGACTCCAATTAAGTGGGGGATACAATTATGACTTTAAAAGATTTTTGCAAACTTTTTTAACTCAAAAACTTTTGTAGACTTTAATAGATTTTTATAAAGTTTATAAAAATATACTTGATTTTGAATAACTTTTATAAGCTTTTTTTTAAATGACTTTCATAGACTTTACGACTCTTATAAATTTTTTTTAATGACTCTTACAAACTCTGAACGACTTTCATAAACTTTTATGTTTAAAAACTTTTATATTGTTTTCACATAACAGTGAAATATTTATATACAGTTCTATCGACTTTCATTTTAAAAATTTTTTTAGTATTTTTTCATTAATTNAGGAAAAAATGTGCATTAAATAGATGCATTCATGATTCACCTACCAACATTTTGATGCAAAACATGCATTAATCACCTCGTATCAAGTACCAGCCTTGAACTCTAAAGACTCAAGAGTCAAAACTAAAGATAATTTTTCTTTTATACAATACAACCATATGCTAAAATACAACCAGATGCAAAATATGAGGAAAAAATACCTTCTCTGATGTTTTGAACTAGAGGTTGCTGCCGACGCCGGAGAGAAAAAGATGTTGTGAGTGCGAACCAGTGGCGATCTTGGGGGAGAGATTCCGACGACGCCGACGAGAAAAAGCGAATAAGCCTACCCTCAATCCTCCTCACCGTGAACGGCGAAGTCACCGGACATACAAGAAGAGCTAAAGAAGTCGAACAATCGGTCTCGGGCTCTCGGCGGCTCACAGCCTCAGACTCAGAGGGTGAATTCGAAGAATCGAAATGTTAGGGTTTTTTTAATTTTCAATTTTGTTTAATATTTTTTTTAAAATTAATTTGGTAAGAAATTAAAATGAATGGTGGTGATTTAATCTGAAAATGGATGGTGGTGATGTAGGGAGATTATCATTTTCGGTCGGTTCGGTCGGTTTTGTTTTTTTTTTTTTCCAACCGCCCACCGAACCGACAGTCATCGGTTTTATTAAAGGAAAACCGATCAAAACTGGCAGAAAGTGAATAACCGAACCGGCCGGTCGGTTTGGTCGGTTCGGCCGGTTCTGACTGGTTTTTGCCCACCCCTAAGGGGAAGTACCTTTTGGGAAACATGCAAGCCGCATTTGGAAGACAATAAGTCTTCTCATTTTATGTCATGACAGAAAACATACGCCCATGATATGGGTCATGAGCAATGTGTTTTTCTATGATTGAAGCCCAAGATTACGATTCATCCTGCTTGTGGAATAACTTATTACCCATAGTTAGGCGATGTATTGTTACACGGGCGGAGTTTAAGACAAAAATAACAAATATGTAATAATTAGATATGGTTGGAAGTTTATTTTTATTTTTTTGAAATGCATGATTTTTCATATTATTTATTAAATGATGAAAATGGATTAGATGAATTGTTTATCCAATAAATATTACATATAGCCTTTGGAAACTGTATAGATAATTAAAGAAAATATATATGGGACAAAGTTATGTACACGAAAAAAAAAAATTATAAACCCACCCAACATAGGGCGAACTATATAATTGGAAGGCGAATAATAGTGAACTGACCATGTAATTATACATTTTTCGCTATATATAGTTAATCGCTATTTTTAAATTAAACACACCACCAAACAAACAACTTCATAGGGCGGAGATGATCATCTTATACTTTTTTTTTTTTTTACTTTCTTCAGCTTGTTTAATCCAAAAAAATAATTCAAAATATACTAGGGTAAAAGATGAGAGATTCAAAACTTTTTCAATGAATTTGGAAAATTTTGACCACTTCAAATAGATTTTTGAAAAAAAATAAAAGAGAAAGAAGAAGAGTTGCATAAATATGAGAAAAAAAAAGTTACAGAGATTCTATAAATATGTAAAAACATGAGAGATAAAATGAATTTTTTAAAAGGAGAGCTAATGAAATGGTCCAATCATTAAAAAAAAATGATTTTTTTTATTAATTGACTCAAACGCTTATCTGCAGTGTAAAAATTTCCCTTCCATATTGTTGTTTGCACTCAAAAGGCAGCCCATCATAGGGGGTAGAAATTAGACCGGTTTAAAGTCCCAAAGCTTTAGCCCCGACCTAACTAAGCATCAGAAGGCCCAAATTGAGCTCCAAATTCCAGTCCAAACTTGAAGACTTGAAATAGCCTCGGTTGTCGTGCGTCAGTCCCTCCCGACCGTGAGTCAGAAAACCCCCGCCAAATTCCCATTTTTTCTTCGAAATCCGCCGACACATGCGCAGTCGATCAAACTCACAATATAATGAAGAACCAATGAAGGCGATTCGTCTTCTGATGCAAATCAAGAAACACAGTTCATCACTATTTTTGCAAAGCCTCGCCCCTTTCTCCTCTTCAACTCCGGCCAAGAGCCCTAAGTTTCCAAACTCATTCTCCGATGAAGCCGAGGGCGTTAGCACAGTATATCGGCACGCCCTAAAGTTCCAGCGTCCGACGACCATCGATTGGAAGGAAGTTGCGAAAAACTCCGCTAGCTTTATTGGCACGGTGCTTTATCCCCTCGAGTTGAACAAAAGCAAGAGCGATCGTTTCGGCGTTTACACCTCACTTGACGTTAGGACCTCCCCTCAATGGAGCCACAGCTTTAGGTCAGTTTTATTGGTATCATTCTACTGTTGAATCTATGAATTGGCATTGGTGTTGTTGTTAAAACTTCATATTTCAAAGGCAAATTTGACGAATTGGTCTATTGTTTATTTAAATTATTTCCCCTTTACTCTCATTTTTATTTACGTTATCAAAGAATTTCTGAATAAAATTTTATATTTTTTATGCAATTTTTTTGCCATTATTACTTTATCTTTGTAGTCATGCAATTGGGTTGCAAAGCGTGTTGCTAATGCAACGATGTAAAGTTAATGCGAATAAATTTTGGAACAGGATACAAGTGCATATTTGGGACGATATGGCGAAATTGTGTGTCCAACATCTGAAACCGAATGATTTTATTTATGTCTCAGGGTGGATAGGCTCTTTTGCAAAGGTCAAGCAGAACGGGAATCGCAGAGTATATTACAGGGTTTGCAACATGCTTAATCTTTTTGGCAGTTTTTCCAGTCTATTGCAGTCTTCCAATTCCTGCTTTATCGTACATCAGCATGTTTTTTTCCATATCTGGCTGGCCTTTTTTTTTTCTACTTTGTGAAGGAACTGAGTTGTTCCCTTCTTGTCTCCTGTTTTCAGCTGAGATGCTCTGCTGTTAGTTTTTCTCTAGTTCTTTTTTTTTTTTGGGTCATACTTGGAAATATTTCTCATGGCATGTGTTTATGGCGATATGAGTTGGCTGAAGATTTGCATGTATAAACTAGTTTATTATATTTTGTCCTCTCTGATACATTGCTCGTTATATATAACTTCCATGTATAATTGTTCAATTTATTTTTAACTTTAGGTAACGGCACGAGAATTGAATTATGTAACGCAGAGAGATGATTTAACCTGCCAAAAGGGTGATGAGCCGCAATCTGGTGAAGGTATTTTTCCTTGCCTATTCCATTCTCTGAAATATATTTATATGTTGCAGTAATGAAAATCGTTAACACACACAATCCCCAGGACTCATACTGAGCTCAGTTGACTGGCCTGAGTTATTTGTAGTTGATCTAGAGATGACATACTATTGTTATAATTCACTGGTAGACTTTTCTGTTTGATTTTCCAGTGCTTAATTTTCTATGTTTTTAGTAGTTATTTAATTCCTTTTGCGGTATTGACTTATCTTGTCGAAATAAAATTCAGTTGAAACTGGTGCGGAGAAGTATAGAGCTCGTCTAAACTTGTGGCAAGTGTTCTTCACCAACCCTCATGAATGGTGGGATAACAGGAAACATAAAGTAAATCCAAAGCTTCCTGATTTTAAGCACAAGGATACTGGTGAAGCTCTCTGGCAATCACCATATGATCCTTCATGGATTAAGAAACAACTGCAATTGCTCGACTCAAAAATGGCAGAACTTGGCCAAGGGGAACTAATAGGTCGTCGATCCCGTATCTCCAAGTGGGAGTATGATGAATAGAGATTCAATGACAAGCATTGAGCGAAAGAATGGTGGTAGTAAGACTTATTGTAGGAAATGGAATTTTCCTTTGCTTCTACTGCATGATTGATATGGCAAGTTAGCTTTGTTGAGGGTCTTAATATTTTTTTTTTTTTTTCTCAAGAGTGATCAGCTAGAAGGTTAAATAGTAAGGTAATTTATTATGACAGATGATTTAAGCTTTAAGAAGGTCTAGGTCAAGAATCGGAGCCACTGAAATACAGAAAATGCTGTCGACCAATCGGGATATTTAGATTTTTGTCACTTGTAAACTACACACAAATACATATTCGAACGATGGGAGACTGAATTATTACTGTTTGAAATTACTTCTGGTGAATACTTTTGGGAAGCAATGCGTTAGGCTCATAACATAACGTATAATGAACAACATTATATTAAAATTGTACATCCACGGTATTATACATTTATAAGCGAAGGTTGTCCTTGTGAATCATGGTCGTTGTCTAGTGGTAAAAAGTATACTCATACTGATTTGATGGGACTTATGGGAGATGATGAAAATGTGTTCCTGATATGCTTTAGCATGTACCCTTTCTCATATTTGAGCTACAGTGTTTCATTGGGCTTGATATAGTCCCTTAAGCATTGCTATCTCTATGGGCTGGTTAAAGCATTACTTTTGTTTGACGTGAACGATGTAACTAAGGTGATCATCACATTATTGTGTACTATTGTAACCGAAATTGCCCTTGATATTAAAAAATAATAATGTGTACGAATTTAAATAGATATATATATATATATATATATATATTTGGGCAACAGAGATAAATATAATTATTTTTTTTTTGATGAAAAGAGATAAATATAATTGCTTGGACAGTTTAATGGTTATATGATTGTTCTAGAGTTTCTTATTCTACCTAATAAATTGGGATTACACTAAAAAGTGATAAATTATTTTATTGTTTGAATGAAAAGATGCTTTATACTTTATTTAAAGTTACAAACACTATTATTTTACCGAAAAGAATACAAACACTAATTAGAAATCAATCAATCATTGACACCCCAGCCGCACGCTCCATACTGTTAAAAGGAACTATTTGAAATCAATTTGGCTATCGTTGATAGGGAAAACTCTGTTCAGGTTTCTGCTTGTGATGCAGTTCAATCTATAACTACAAAGGAGTTCTGATTGTGTTTTTGAGGAATTTTTGTTGACGCATGCATCTATTGACGCGGAACTCTAAAAAAAAAAAATCTAAAACTCCAAAACACAAAAAAAATATTGTAATAATAATTGAAAACAAAAATTCGCTTTTCTGGGTTAAATTAAAAATCAATCTTAATTATTAAATATTAAAAAAGTAATTCTAAAACTGAAAACTAACATTAAAAATGAAAATAACAAATATTACAAAACTGCCATTATAATCCAAAAATAGCTAAATTACAAAACTGCTATTATAATCTGAAAATAGCTAAATTATGAAATTGCCATTATAATCCGAAAATAACTAAAATTACGAAACTGCTATTATAAGATGTTTATTTTTAAAATGATAATGTTTCGTATCCGTAACTCCCGAGCATCATTACCACTTTCATCCATTGCTTGGACATCATGCTTAAATGATCATTAGGCCTCGAAAAAGTGTTCAAATCATTTATAAACTTGAATAGATATTCATCCATAATTATCTTCACAAATTCAAGCATTCTACCTTTGATATTATTTGCTCGAGAACGCGGAACTGATACATTTGATAAGATGTTGTCATCATTTTTTGCTCAAATGCTAGAATATGGCTCTATAATACCCGCATCATCTATTCTTGTAAATGCATATGTTCTTGTATATAAAGTTAGTTGCTAGCATATATGATTTTGCACTCACATGCAAATGGAATTTATTGTGCTAGTTTCACAAATTAATATGGAAAAAAAAAAAAAACAACGTATACACCGTTCTATCCAAAATTTTCTCATATAATAATGGCCTTTTGAACACTTCATTTTGGAAACATAAAATATACATACATAGAAGATTGATTTTGATTTTTTGATTTTTTTTTTGAGTTGCATACGAGCATTGATGGTTGAAAGTTGAAACGTAGTTGGTAGAATTCTAAAAGCGGTATAGACAGTCTTCTCTTTTGGTCTTATATGTTAAATATCTCTTCAAATGTAGATTGTTTTTCTGTAGGCACTGATTATATAAACAAGTAACTCTAAGTCTCCTCCACCTTTTCATTGCTTTAGTTCTTTTTCCTTTCATTTTTTCTTTTTCCCCTATTTCTTACTGTACTTTCAAGCTCGTTATGGGAACAACCAGCGAGAATAACAGATTTTTTGAGTCAGTGCATACTGCATTATTCTATTCATAATTATGTAACTAATAACTTTTTGACCAAAGATGTTCAGTGTACACTGCTTGAGAAATTTAATTCTTTTAGTGGGTCTACGGATAGGAACTATCCAATACCATTACGAAGCATGCCAGTCCAAGTCATTGTTAACTTTCATTGACCATAAACATAATTTGGACTTTCTCGCACATATTAATTTGAAGAAATCTCTCACTTACACTGTAGAAAAGGCCATTAAATATATAATATTATATATATGTATATATATCTTTTTCCAATTCGCTGCCTACCATGGATGTTATTATATGATCGATCTTCTTCTGCTTATTCACTATCTTCGATTGCTTAATATATATATATATATATATATTTTTTTTTTCCCCTTTTTTATTAGACAATAAGGGATGCATATTTTGGGAATCACTTGTATTGCGTGAGAGATTAAGTAGAAGCACTAGAGTTTTACTCGGAACAGAATGTGAAAGTGATGTTACTTTTAGGATCACTTTTTCTTGTTGACTGACTATTTGGTGAAATGAAAAGTTTGGAGTACTTTGTTTTATCAATCACTTGACATTTTATCTCTTCATCCTTCGAATTTGCGTACGGTCAATTATTATGCCTTTTCTTAATTGCCCTAATACCTAATCTACTCTCAATAATTACCTCTGTGGTCATTATCACTAGTCTTAATTTCCTTCCAATTGGATTTCTTTTCTCTCACGTTGAATTACCATAGTATATATCATTTATATTCTTGTACACCTGGCTTTTTTTTAGGCTTCTATTTTGAATTTTTTATGTGTTTTTAATTTATAAGTATATTTGTTAAATTTTAAATCTAATTTTTTTATACAAAGCAGAATTATCATTTTTCATATACATTAAATTTTATTTAGTTAAGGTAATAAATATGCCTAATCATTTAAAACTATTAAATTATTTATATTATATCAAATACATTTAATTCAACCATTATTTTATAAAAAAAATCAACCATAAAAAATTGAAAATATTATCATCTAAATACATTTTATAATATATTATACAGAAACAAAATTTATAGTTTTATATTTTTACGCGTACACAAACTATGATTTTATCAGAAAAGCTTTACGCGTACACAATCAATTAATTATAATATCATATCATATGGGAGGGACGTAATTCAAAAAAATAAAATAAATAAAATAAATATAATAATAATAATATTATGAGAGTAACGTCGACTTCATAGAAAGAAAACTAAAAAAAATGAAATTAAAAAGGTTGAATATATTACTAAATTTAAAACTGATGCCGTATGGCCAATAGTTTTGCTGCAATGTTTATTGGGTTTGGCTACAGTACAATCGTTCAATTGATTGTTCTAAAACAAATATATTTATAAATAAAATAATATTATTTATTAATAAAATAATATTATTTATAAACTATATAATATATTAATATTACTTTATTAAAAAAATTATTACTTTATTTACAAATAATAATACTTTATTATAAATTTTAATAATATT
Organism: Ochetophila trinervis; assembly: GCA_003254975.1. Classification (NCBI taxonomy): domain Eukaryota; kingdom Viridiplantae; phylum Streptophyta; class Magnoliopsida; order Rosales; family Rhamnaceae; genus Ochetophila; species Ochetophila trinervis. Next base: position 99,730 of record QANX01004508.1, read on the forward strand.
ATTTTATTTATAAATAATATTAAACAATATTATTTTATTTATAAATATAATTATAACATAAAAAATTTCATGTTTATTATAATTCAATCTAACAAAGAAATATTAATAGTTAGAATATTAAAATTATATTTTTGAGTTACAATTCCAGAGTTTGAATTTACTAAATGCCCATGTTTCAATAAGCCCAACAAGCAGGATAAAAATTATAATTTCGAGGGGAATGAATTTGGAGGAGGACATTTTTGTCCGTGTAAAAATATGAGCAAAACTCACCAACGTACTCTTCTTCGTCGCATAAAAGCCGGAGCATATCTAATTCCTGATACAGAATACGAATACTAACTTCACCCGCCACTTTACAGGCAATGGGGGTTACGGATTTTTTCGCCGGCGAGATAGCGACGGAGCTCCTGAAGACTCTGATAAGCATATCCAGCAAGTCATGCCGGTGCAAAGCGAGCGCGGAGCAGCTGATCACATACATCGAAGAGTTCATCCCTATCATCCGCGAGATCAAATACTCCGGCGTCGAACTCCCCGAAGAGCGTCAATTCCGGCTCGATCGCTTCTCCGAAACTCTCCAGCAGGGACACGAGCTCTGCCTGAAGGTTTTGGCCTCCAGCCGCTGGAACGTCTACAGGAACCTCCAGCTGGCTCGCAAGATGGAGAAGCTCGAGAAGACCGTTTCCAGATTCGTGCAGGGGCCTTTGCAGGCTAACCTCCTGGCCGACGTTCACCACATCAGATTCGAGAACGCCGAGCGGTTCGATCGGCTCGACGAAAATAGCCGACGGCTGGAACAGCGGCTCGGGGCATTGAAGATCGGGGTTGGAGGAGGAGAAGGAGGGGGTTGGGTGGAGGAGGCCGTGAGGAGAGCGGAGGAGGAGGACCTGACTAAGTTGGAATTAGGCAGTTTGATGAAATTGGGTTTGAATTTGGGGAAGAAGAAGGTGAAGGAGATGGTTCTTGGGAGAGAGGATTTACGAGTTGTTGGGATCTGTGGGATCGGTGGTTCTGGGAAGACAACACTCGCCAGAGATTTTTGCAGAGATGAACAAGTTCGAAGTGAGTGAACCTCCATTTCCCAATTATTTATCATATTTATCAATCTTTGCTTGTAACTGACTCTGTTTCTATCTCCGTTCCCTCGAATATAGGTTATTTTGGCGACAGAATTCTGTTCCTGACGGTATCGCAGTCTCCTAATGTTGATCAGTTGAAGGCTAAGATTTGGGGATTCATCATGGGCAACGCAAATCTGAGCCCTACCACTGTGATTCCTGAATATATGCCACAGTTCGACTTCGAATGGAAAGTTAAAATGCCAAGACTGGTGGTTCTGGACGATGTGTGGTCGCTTCAGGTGCTTGAACGGCTAATCACTCCCGGTTGCAAGACCCTTGTAGTTTCCCGATCCAAATTCCCAACGGCTTTCAATGCTACATATGAAGTTGAGCTGTTGAGAGATGGTGAAGCTCTCTCACTGTTTTGCCACTCTGCTTTTGGACAGAAATCGATTCCCGCTACTGCCAACGAGAATTTAGTCAAGCAGGTAATAATGAACTGTCAATAGGTTCTGAATCTAAACTGATAACTTTGATACGCTTATAAAAAAAAATGGTGTTTTAATTTTTTCCCTCCCCTCCAGATTGTGAATGAGTGCAAGGGACTCCCTTTAGCTCTTAAAGTAATTGGGGCCTCTTTACGGGACCAGACAGAAATGTTCTGGGCAAGCGCCAAGAATAGGTTATCGCGTGGGGAACCCATTTGCGAGTCCCATGAGAACAATCTGCTTGAACGGATGGCAACCAGTGTCAACTGCTTGCCTAAGAAAGTTAGAGAATGTTTCTTGGATTTGGGTGCCTTTCCCGAGGACAAGAAGATTCCTCTTGACGTTCTCATCAATATGTGGGTTGAAATCCATGATATAGATGAGGAGGAAGCTTTTGCCATTCTGGTAGAGCTTTCCAACAAAAATCTTGTTACCCTGGTGAAAGATGCAAGGTAATATAAATATTTGTTAGATATATAGTTGAACTTATGTTGTTTTGTTGCTGCTTTTGAAACTTTTGTGTGTCCTTTACAATAGAAAATATTTGTGTCCTTTACAATAGCACATATTTGTGTTTTAAAACCTTTTGATTTGGTGATCTGTGCAGAGATGGTGACATTTATACCAGCTGTTATGACATCTCCGTTACTCAGCACGATGTCCTGAGGGACCTTGCTCTCCATTTGAGTAATCGCGGTGACATTAGCGAACGCCGGCGATTACTCATGCCGAGAAGAGAATTATGCCTTCCAAAAGAATGGGAGAGGAATTCAGATGAGCCATTTAATGCCCAAATAGTATCAATTCATACAGGTATCCACTATCATCTTGTAAAATAACAAATCATACGTTTGTTTTAGCATTATGCTCACATTCACAATCGCTTTGCAAAATAGGTGAAATGAATGAGATGGACTGGTTAGACATGAGGTTTCCTAAGGCTGAAGTGCTCATTTTGAACTTCGCCTCAGACGAATTCTTTTTGCCTTGCTTCCTGAATAACATGCCAAAGCTTAGGGCATTGATTGTTATCAACTACAGTTCAGATAATGCAACGCTTAAGAATTCGGAGGTTTTCTCAAATTTGGTCAAGTTGAGGAGCCTCTGGCTTGAAAAAGTGTCTGTCCCTCGATTAACAAATGCTACTGTCCCCCTAAAGCATTTGAAGAAATTATCTCTAGTCCTCTGCAGGATTAATAAAAGCCTTGACCAATTAGTTGTAAACCTTCCTTGTACCTTTCCCTGTCTCTTAGAACTCACAATTGATCACTGTGTCGATTTATGTGAGCTTCCTTCAAGCATTTGTGGGATGCATTCTCTCAAGAATTTGAGCATCACCAATTGCCACAGTCTACGCCAATTACCCACCGAATTGGGTAAACTTAAATCTCTACAAATCTTGAGGTTATATGCATGCCCATCTCTGAAGTCACTTCCTTCAGGCATTTGTGAGCTGGTTCGGTTGAAATACCTTGACATTTCTCAGTGTGTAAATCTGTCATTTCTTCCCATGGAAATTGGACAATTGGCGAGTCTGGAAAAGATTAACATGAGGGAATGTTCACAGATGAGGATCTTGCCAAAGTCTGCTGTATCATTGAAGTCTCTACGTCATGTAATTTGCGAGGAAGAGATTTCTTGGCTGTGGAAAGATGTGAAGGCAGCATTGCCTGATCTCCACGTTCAGGTTGCAGAGAACTATTTCACTCTGGACTGGCTTGATGAGTGACAAGAATTTTAGGGCTGTCACAACTTTTGTAGCTTGTAAATGCCAGTAGTAACTAATAAGAGAAGCTTTAGCCCACTTGTCTTTCTCTTCTAAATCGAGTTCTGGGTTTTGAATAGGATGAAAATGTAGAAAGGGAAAAAATCAATCAGACCTTTCAACTAAACTTGTAGCAGATTTCCAAAGCTAGCAACTGGTATCATGGAATGTCTGTGAAGTGTGTTCATAAGGTGGTCTTGAATCCCTTGTAGATTACTACAAATCTTGTAAAGTGTAATTGCATTTTCCGTCCATGAAAGTTTCTCTTTCATCGATGGCGGTGAAAGTCATAATTTAGCGGTATTTTATTATTTTGAAGTTAGGCTGCCCCTTACACCAGCACATGTCAAGCTTAATGTCAAAGCTTAATCTCAGCATCTAAAAGTTTAAGAACTTGTATCACCTTCCCTAGTTCTGGAAAGTGATTGTTTTTTTTTTTTTGTTCTTTTTGTGGTGATAGATAGGACATAAAAAGCAACCAACAAAACAAATAAAATTCTTTATCAAAGAAGACTTTTTATTCTCTTTTGAAGACTTTACAGGTGAATAAATAGTAGTATGTAGTATTTATTTCACCTACACTAAAAAGCTACCCAGAACTGAGGAGGGCTTTTACCAAAAAAAATTAAAAAAAGAATTGAGGAGGGCATTAAGTTCACCAACCTCAAACGCGAAAATGAATGAAGATTTTTTTTTTTGTTGGGTAAGACCATGTCAAATGGCTATTTCTATTTTTTAAAAATTTTTACTACATAAAATAAATAGACATACTAATATAAAAATATATTTCAATTGTTCTGTCTAAATAGTCTCTTAAACTTATGTAACATTAAAAAAAATAAAAAATGTCTAAAAAACTGTCTACTTTTAAAAAGTCTGTTAGACCGTCTAACTTATTATTTTATTTATTTTTATCAATTTTAATTAATTTTTAGATAAATTTTAATTTATTTTGAACATAATTACTGGATATAATTTTTAAATACATATTTTTTATTAAATAGACATTATACCACATAAGCATAATGGTTTTTATTTCTTCTGCTACATAAATTTCAATAAAAAGAACCACTGAAGATAATCTAAATAAAAAAAAATGAATGAAAAAGTTAGGACTTGGAATTTGGAATATTTGATAGCAATCAAACCAGATTGGGTTATTCACCCAAAAAAAAAAAGAGTTATCAGTTATTAAAGACGTTAGCTTGGAGATGACAAATTTTTTAATGAAATAACATTAATATGATATTCTATTTATAAACAATATTATTTTATTTATGGATAATGTTTACTCATTTTATGAATACAGTTGTGCCAAATCTAATAATTTTGATATTTATATTGTAGGTGGACCCTGGGGTTGATCGTTTCAACAATTGGTGTTGCTACCTCATCGTCCTAAAAGCTGAGCATAACGCGGATAGAGAAAGTGAAAGAAAGCGTGTGGGACCCTTTCTTTTTATTTTCTTTTGGTAAGGTTTTGTATTACAAATATCCCTCATTTCTGAGTTAGGCTGCAATGCTTATCGCTAGCAACTAGCAAGAAGTGAGAAGCTTCTTTAGTCAATTCCTTTAGAGGAAGTGTTCACATTTGCTTGGCCGCCCCTTAGCTTCCAACCACAAGACCATACACAAAAGTCTACACAATAATTTCTCTCCATTGTGAAAATAATAATGCTAAAGTTACTAAAATATTAATTAAATTTATTAAGATGTAACAAACAATACAATAATAGTTAAATAATAATATTTAATTAATTAATTTTTTTTATTTAAATTTTATTCATTTTTATTTAAATTATATAAATATATCAATTAATAACATTTTATTTGATTAATAAATTTAATAAATATTTTATTATGTATAACATTATTGAAAAATCAAAGATACCATTTTTGAGGTTGAAAGTGATGGCTTTTCTCATCAATGTTTTCTAGCAACCATTTCTCTCTACATTTTCAATTTTATTATTATTATTTTTTAAAATGAGACCGTTGACTGCTAAATAGTAAAGTCGTACCCAATTTCAAGTCCGGCAACCCCATATGCCCAATTACAAATTTGAGTTCAAGTTAATTTTCTGTGCTTGAAGAATATAATTCTGAGCCTTCTGTTTACCAGGAACAGTAAATAATGCAATGATCCAATTCTTTTGTATCGATTTAATGTTGCACGCCATTTTCTTGTCCATGTAAGAAGAAAAAAATAAAAAAATACCTCAAGCTAGATGATATTGAAGCAAATGGTGGCCAGTAACTTTGATATCCGTCGAAAGCCAAGAGACAGTACCATTCTTCAGCTGCAAGTCTAGTACGCATATTTGATAGAGAAATGATTGAATGCCACTAAATGCCATAGATCCAACTTACAAATCTTAATCTCCAAGTTCAAAACGGAACATGGCTAATTCCTACTTGTTCTCATAGGACTAATTAAGGACGACCTTTTTCGTTTCCATTCTTAACCCTCGTCTCAGCAAGCGCAGATTTGCCTACGACTTCCATCAGTATCACTAGGAGGTATTTTGGGAACAATGGATAAGGAATGGGGAACCTGCATGCAAGACAAGAAAGGGCAAAAACTCTATGCAGGCTCACCGAACCATGATATTTATGGTCTATAGACTATAATTATAGTACACCCATAATGCACATAATAACATCATTCAGCGAAGTATAAGTTAATGTACAGGGAATATGGGCGGGTTGATATGGAATCAGAGAAATCTGGAGGGCATATACTCGTTTATCCTGAGAGGAAATCTGTAAAACTCTTCGGTTCTAACATCGCCCTTCCTGCTCTGGTAAGGTTTCCACCATGGAATTCCTCTGTCATCCACTGCATGTTTTGCTTCAAGTGTGTTATCGAGCAGCGTCCCCACTATCGTTGCAACCATCGGGGGTGATGAGAAGATTGTGTTTAATATGTCATCGAACTGCAAGCATTAAAAAATGATGTCCGTGATCAGAGACCCAAATCAATCACTACAATTTAAAACAGTGTACACAATAGATTATTTACCAGACGAAACACTTCTATAAAAAAGAAAAAAATAATCCAGTTGATTATAATGAACAATCAAACAACAGATCACAACAATAATCGTAAAATCTTCAACTATTGCAGAGTAAAAAGAGCAAGAAGATGAAATCCAATAAATTAAACAAATAGACTTGATCAGCAAGCCAATTGGAGAAACCCATTTTTTTCTCGATCTTTATGAACAACCCTTTGCATAACTGAAACTAAGATTGGTTTTTGTGTATGCATAACTGCAGGTCTGAAACTGAAACTTACCCATCTACCATCTGTTTTAACTGGTCCATGACCATCTGGAGTGGTGTTCATGACAAAATATTGAGGTATTGATATCCCAAGAAACAGGGAAAGCCCCAAAATGTACATGTTTCTCATTGAGTTATTGTTCGTGAACTGTATGAACGAGATCCCAATAGCACCTTCATATAGAGAAAAAAATAATGTAAAATTTTTCATCAAGACGACATTCAAAATATCAGTTAACATGTCGGTTACTACAATATCAGCAGAATCACTTACTGACTATGCCAAATAAAACACAGTATATGGCAGCAAATATCGGTAGAGGAATAGATGCAAAGAAGGCACCAAACTTCCCTGAAGGCACAAGGTATGACAATAAGTTTTGACAAAGTAACCAACAAAAATTTGAACTTGATTTCAAAGGAAGTAAGAAACAAACCAAAAATGGAGAAGAAGATCATGAAAATAGTTGATATTTGCACCACTCTTCTGCTACCTATATAAGTCAGTCCAAGAAGGCCAACATTTTCCCTGCAATACCATCCAGATGATTGAGTAAAAATGCAATTCCTTTTCTTACGTTGTCTCGTTAGCATTATCAATATGTTTATTTTTTCTCTTTGGTCCAATAGTCCAGCGACTACAATGTTTTTATTATTCTGTTCAAACCAATCATTCCTTTGCAAGAAAGCCGCAAGCCATTAAAAAAAAACGGTTTTGAGAACTGTTGGAGATAGAAGTTTAAAAAAAAAAAAAAAAATTCTATAAATGAAGTAAAGTTTTCAAGAAGAGATAAACAAACGGCAAAAGAGGTCACAAGATGTTCAGATTCCTCCTTTATATGAAGAGGTCACAAACAAACAAATACTCTTTCATCATAGAAAATAATGAATCTAGGAGTGAAGGTTATTCATGAGGTCATGATCTCGCAGATTGGCCCTGTGGTATAAAATGGGAACTTAAAAGAAATCTAAGAAAGCTCAACATAAAAGCTTTTCTTTCTTACACAGATGCTGTAGAACCCACAACAGAACCAAAAATTCCTTCAAGCAGCATGCCAATACCCTACATTTGGAAACATAAAACCTCATTTTCATCAATAAGCAATGCTAAAACTGTATTTAATCACTGAAGCAATTATAAAAATCCAATTCAGTGTTGAAAGGATGGATGGGATAAAGTAGCATAAAAATTCTGACTGGACCTGTAAACCAATACTTCGGCTAAGAACATGGGCTGGGGGGGGTGTGGCACCTGAAAGTCGTGCTGCAGCAAAAAATGTTCCAGTTGACTGCATCAAGTTTGTAATTTTATTCCACCACAGATTAGATACTAAAACAGTTGGACAAAATTTAAAAGTTCAGCTAAGATTTAACATTCCATGAAGAAAGTGAAACAATGAATCTTCTGGTATGGAGATTAAACCTCTGCAGACGTAACAAGAGCTGCTCCCATCATCCCAAAAACATGGCTTGCTCTGAATATGGGAGTACCCCACTGAAATGGGTATGGAATTTTAATCCTACAAATAGAACAAACACCATATGATGTGCCATGCCACATGATAATAACAATTCCTTTGTAGGGAGACACAGCCCTCTAATCAATCGGGAGATATAATCTAGACATACCATGGAGCAGATGACAGGAGAAAAGAGCGATCCGTGCGGCAACTAACTTTAGTCTGCTCTTTAACATTGTTATAAGCACCAGCAGCAGTGAGGATAGCAGCAAAAGCCCAGACAAGACCAATGCAGAGAAGCAAAGCAAACCTTTCAAGTACATGATCAGCCACAGGGTGTATGCGCTTCAAATACTGCAGTGAAAAATGTAAAATACATATAATTTTGGTTAAACTGACACAGAAGAGTTTAAGATCCAAAGTAACACATTCTAGGATAAGTAACCTGTTGGGAAATGACAAGAAGAATCAGCATGGGCAGGCCAATCTGCACACAGTTACCAAGCTGTATAAAACATAAAGATATTAGTAGATGGTTTTTATATTCATTATAATTCCAAATAAGCAACTGAGCATTTATAAATGACTTACAAGTGGGAAGCCCCTTGCAAATAGACCAAGACCAACTACAGAAACCACTGGTACGATAACAATGGGACTAAAGAATCTGGGCAGGAAAACAGTAAAATGTGAAGGGAAGTAAAATTACAGAACACTGACAATTGAAATTTTTTAACTCATAACTGTTGAGAAGGGAACAAGTAGTTAACATTAAGGAGAATTAATTGACTCAAGATAATAAAAATGTTACCGTGTCAAATTGCCCCAGGCCCTACTGAACCCGAGCAAGATGTTGATAAAGGAAGATACAATAAGGGATCCTTGAATAGTTCTCATAGTAATAAGAAACCTCTGCAACCACAAAATCATAAACATGCAGCATTATTCCGTGCTTTAATCTTAAAAAAAAAAAAAAAAAAAACTGCACCAAATCCAATGAGGAGAGCAACTGAAGGAAAAGTATTTTCACAGAAAAACATGGTTTCCATTCTAACCTTTGACAAGTTGTTTTTGCTTTTTTTGCTTTTTCTGTTTTATTTTTTATTAGCAACTGAAGGTATGCATTTTATCATAACAAATTCCAGTTTTTAGAAGTACAAAGAAACTTATGCAATGTACAAGACAACAATGTGCATGTTGTCAAAATGAAGAAAAATGTGCCCTTCCTCCAAGAAATTCATTTTAATTGGATAAAAGTCAAAAGCATTCAAAGCATTCTCCACGTTCATAGATTAACTCATGAGTTAAATAACCTTGCAATAAATGTCAGAAGTCTAACTGAACATAATAATTTCCTTCTAAAATAAACATTTTCCCAATTATTTAACATAATCAAGCATGCCCACAACTTAGCATTTTGAATATCATTATTATGACAAAAAACACATCGATAATATAAACAAAAATTTGCCAAGTCCCAAACCATTTTTCATTAAAAATTTACAAACCTGATGCTCATCTGTGAAAGTCCTATCGGAATAATCATTGATAATTGACAACACGGGTAGGAAGAAAGCAAATGAGGCACTCATAACTGTTGGAAGTCTCGTTCCAAAAACCGTTTGGAGCAGTGTGTTTAATCCTGCCATAAACAGCAAGGTCTGGATCACGCGGGCTTTATCACCCTGTTCATTGGAACAACAAAGTAAGAATACTGAGATCCAGGCCAAGACTTTGTTTCCTAATTCTTATTTATACACTTTAGAAAGATTGATATGGTGGAAGGAAACAACTCACATGGTCCCCACCCATTCGAGGCACCAGTGTACTTGCAATCAGAACTATGGTTCCAAGCATCACAATATAGTGCTGGAAAGCTAGTATAAACGCTATTGCTGTACAAATCAAACCAATTCAAATTAGCAAGGAGGACTTGATGATATACTACCATAACCAAGAAAAAAACTATCCCCCCATGGTATTCGAAAATTCATACATAATTTTAAAAACATATTGATTCTTCCAAGTCAGATTTAGTACTCACACAAACACCAGATTTATATTTAAACTTTTGAATGTGATAAATTGAAAAGAGAATCGGAATCAAGGATAAGAAAAAGGTGATTTGCAAATCTTCCGAGGAAATAAGTCATAAAGAGATAATTAAATATATATATATATGGGTTCGCTTATAGGATCCTCTCATCGACCCCACCCCACCTCACAGACGGAGAGATGCAGTTAGCTAATACACTCAAGAAATAAATATTAGCAAAGCATGCACCTTTTTTGAAAAAAAAAAATCACAACTTTACTCATCTTTTCATCAGAATAAATAAAAATAGTAAGATACCCATTGCAATACAATATAGTAATTGAACTAGGAATTCAAAATCACAAAGCGAAAATTGAAAATTGAGTCACAGAGAGAGAAACTAACGCCAAGAGGGGTTGGAGTGGATGCAATAGTTAAGGTGTTGAAACTGCTCGGCGGGAGGAAAAACAGGACCCCTTGCCCCTCCGAGAGGAAACCCCGGCCCCGGTGGCAGCCGTACAACCTGCGGTGGCTGAGGCTGATGGTGGTTCGCTGTTTCCCCCATCTTTTACACTCTTTTTTTTTTTTTCTTTTTCTTTTCTAGCTTTTTGATATGGCTTTTACTCTCCCTCTGCTTCTGATATCTATCTGTGAAGGATTTGTTCTTCTTAGTCCTCCTCTCTACAGAGTAACAGTAGATCACCGACTGGAGAAGAAATAATGAAAACCCACAAACGGAAATACACAAAGTAGCAAACAATGTCTTGACTATGTTTCTTCCATAAAGGAAAAGTATTTAAGACAGTCTACTTCAGGTCATTTATTTTTGTTATTGATTGAGTTATTTTATTCATAAACCTCTTTCTGCAAAAGTATACATTCATACACACACCATCCCAAGATTTAAGAAAAATATATAATATATATAAAAATAAATTCAGATAATAGAGAGGTAGAGTGAGAGAGAGACAAAAACAGAGAGGGTGTATTCGGACTTAGGATGGGGTTACGGGATTACGTTGTAGGTTGTCGATCCCTGAGAGGCATAACCATTTATGGCGTATGGGCCGAACGCGTGAGGTTTATTACACACTTCGAGGAAATTGTACTTTCTTACACGTTTCAAGCTTTGGCATTCCAAATTACCTCTCTTTTTCTCCGTTATTCACAACTATACTATCTTATCTGCAGTTTTTTGCAATTTTCTTCTCCTTTCCAATTTGACACAGTAAAACTGACCGACCCAGTATTAAAAAAATACTAGAAACAGTTTAAGAACTTGAATAATCAATTTCCTTGGTGATTACGCGTCAATATGTTAAATTTCACAGCAAGCATGTATCCATTCTATTAAAATTTCTTTGATGGGACTATTAGTTTGAGAATTTTACGAGTCTTTCTTCTAAATCATATTATAATTTCATGAATTCACCAAAAATAAATAAATTTTAATTTCATGTTTCTCCTATCAATCTTTTCGTAAAAGCAAGAGTTTTTTTTTTTGGTAATCAGGAAAAGCAAGAGGTTTGTAGGACCTAAAGGCATTAAAAAAAAAGCTAAATCAAAAGGTTCAGAGATCAGGTGGACAACACTATGATTGTTTAAAGGTCTAATCAAAATCCAAAAACGAATCTTATCCGAAGTGCTTGGTACTTGATTGCTTAGTGCCCAATCAAGTTTGCAAAATATTCTTCAATTTAAATCATCGCAAACGTAACCAAAAATTTTAGAATGATTGCATACAGTTTTTTTCTTTTTTTACTAAGACCTAATTAGGTGTTTAACCAAAAAAAAAAAGGACCTAATTAGGTGGGTCATATATACCAAATATCACCACCTAAAGAACTAAAGTTGATGCTTACAGTTACAGTCCACCTTATAATTAAAAACTTCCATTTAACATCTCTAAACTTTCTTTTAGGCATTTAAATTTAATTCATGTACCCAAAAAAGTTATAAAGGAAAAATGACAAATTTTTATCAAAAAAGAAGAAGAAAATAATAAAATGACAAATTCGGTTCACTCATATCGTATATCCCCCACTCAGTGCTTTTACTATCTCGTGCTTACATGGCGTACATACAAAAGCAAAGGGAATTATTTTTTTGGATCTTCTCATATTTGTACAAATTTTATTTTAATTTTTCTATAATGTACAAATTACATCTAACAGTTTTATATAAAATGTAGATGATGTTATTTTAATATGTGTGAATGAAATATATATAAAAAAATATTGTCTATTAGAAATCTGAAAATGTACTATAGTTTTTAAATTGAAAAATTAAATTGTATTTAAATCAAATTTATTAAATAAAAAATTAATTTCAACTGTAATTTTTAAAATTTAAATCCGTTCAAATTAAATATAATTTTTTATATTTTTGATAATATATAATATTGTTCTATCATTATCAAAATAAAATATTTTAAATAAAAATTATATATGGATATAAATTACAATTTTTTTATTAAAATTTAATTTTAAAAAATAGAGTCAAAATTAACTTTTAAATAAAAAAATCATTCTTTGGGTGCTATTTTATATTTTGTATTTTTTTAACAAGACTTAACAGTCGGTGAGTTATTTTGTAATATGTTTTATTTATGGAATAGTGATGGCGGTTTTGATAAAACCGGAGGAAACTCGCCCTGTTTTTGTGGCGGTATCGTCTTGGGCAACGACTGACGAGGGATAACACAGGCTGTCGGAACAGTGGTGTCCTCGTAAATATGCAGAAACATCGATGCTAAATGTGGAAATCCATGGAAATAGGAAAGAGTACTAGAACGCAGACGTTAACTTACCGTCAACTGACCATTTTAAATATTTTAGCGCCAGCCACGCAATTTTATGGAAAACGATTCAAGGTTAGGTTTCTTCAAGGGTAATTTCTTCCAAGTTACCAAGAAAGTGAAGCAATATATATATATATATAAATGTATTTTTTTTTTTATAAATAAAAAAAGATTGAAAGATATAGATGGGTGTAATGTTTGCAGTAGATCTCTATGGGTCGACTAATTTATTTTTCGTTTCGACTAATTTATTGTGTGTATATTTTATAATTATACAATGGTAGATTGAATATCCGATCCAAATGTTATTACTGAAATATTTTAATTTTGGTTTTTTTAACAAAAATTAAGAGCCTTACCAATTTATCCAGAATTCCTGAGCAAAAAAAAAAAAAATATATATATATATATATATATGTATCAAAATGGGTTAATTTAATAGACATTCCCTAGCATTTATTATAATTTCAAAAGAAATTTTGGTCATGTTTACCAAATTTTTAAAAACTCAAAAATAAGTTTTAAATATCAAAAGTTATATTGAAAACTTTTAACCATATAAAAAAAATTAATGTAAAATTTAAAATAAAAATATATAAGAATAATTACATAAAACAGTAAAAACTGTAAAATAATTATTAAAAAAATTAATTTTAAAAACTGCAATTAAAATTACTTTATAAAAAAAAAAATTTCTCAAAAAGTTTTTAACTTAATAACAACAACATCAGCAGCACCTCGTAACTTTTTGATCTTCCACTTCCTCGTCCTACTCCATGCTTTTTTTGTTTTGTTATTTGGCTGGATCTCATCCTACTCTATACTACTCTCCTTTATCCCACCGACCACAATCAAATATGAAAACTTAAATCCGATTTCACCACCAAAAACTCATTTTTATGGGAAACTCAAACCCAAAACCAAACCTACATGCTCAATTTAAAAATATACTGTCTAGTTTGTTTTTATCCAAAGATATAACCGGTAGAAATTTTTTGTTCTCTTATGTATTGGATTTGGTAATTGTTAATTTAACTTTCTTGGTTAACTAATTGTGAGTTTTAATTTTGTTTGGCAATGCATAATTTTGATATTGATAATTCTTTAATAACTATTTTTTTGAATTTATAATAGCATACGATTATTATTTTAAAAATAAAAATAAAAAGTACATTGGATCAAAACTAAGATGAACTTAAAAAAATAAATAAATATTTATTTTTTATTTTTTAAAAATTTGGTTTTGATGATTTATTGTGCAGTTAGGAAAAAATAATTATTTTATTATATTTTTTAATATTTATTTTTGAAAAGAAAAAAATAAAAATATTTTACAGGGTCTATTTAATAGACCATCAACAGTCATCTTCTATTTTTTTCGTACAACTCCTCACATGCCTTTTATTTTTTGCTAAATCCTCACATGCCTTTTAACAGAATGAAAGGTACAGCTTCTATATATGGATTCCTTTTCCAGTCTTTCTTTTCCATATTAATTAATAATTACTCAGTTCTCTCCAGTCTTTTCGTCTGAGACGCATATAACCACGAATACTGCGCCACAATATCAGATCAGAAGCACGTGCCTCGGAGATTTTTGATATTTTTCTTTTTCCTAATGGTCAGAATTTCCTTCACAAACTGGAATTTGTATAAATACAAAAACCATTAATTGTTTTATGGCTAGGCAATGAGTCATGACTACTTTATAGATTTCTTTATTAAAATATTAAATTTTCATGAAAGACACATCTATATTTGCCTTGAACCAACCGGACTGAGGAGGAATCTAAATTTCAAGAATTGAAGAAACCTAATCTGACATCAGCAACTCTAGAATTAGGCCTCAAAACAACACCCTCCTTTAAAACCGGACCCTGTTCCTCAACTCAGGGACCCAGCGATCCATCGTTGGATTGCTCGACCACCCATCACCCAGACAAAAGCAGGAGCCACAGCGAAGCCACCCCTTGACCCTTAACAAGCCTTTCCAAACAAAAAAGTCTAAGGGTCTACGCTCACATTCAAAAAATCAACTTCTAGATTTACATAATGCATAAATACTTTTTCCTATTTCGACCCAAAAAAAATACTTTTTCCTATTTCGACCAAAAAAAATACTTTTTCCTATGTAAATTTACTATGATACAAACATAAATTGGTATTTTAATAAATATAACAATTTTTTTATAATATCACTGTTTCTTTTTCTCTTTCCTTTCTCTTTCTTTCCTCCACCACTGATTTTTTTTCTCTTCTCTTTTCTTTCTTTTTTTTTTCTTTCTCTTGACTTTGATTCATGATCAACCAGCAAATTAATTAAGTGATACACCACAAAAGCCACGATCCCCCAAAACTAACCGTAATTCAAAAACCAACTCCAGTAATTTATTTGAGCTCTAACTTCATCTACATACAGCATTGTACTGCAATTAAAACTTTATCGAAAGCCTCAAAGATTTCAAGCAAAATCTTTTTTTGTTTTTGTTTTTTTTACCCACCAAAAACCCCAAAAAGAAAGTTGTTGCATAAGTACGATTCACTTGCTTGTCTTGAATATCATCAGCAATTCTCTTCTTCACTTCTTTAAATGATAAAATGCCCTTTTATCTTTATTTTCTTCTTTTAACTGCTTTATATGGCCTTCACAGACGACCAAACGGGAAGAGGAATGGGTAATGCTGGTGTGTTTTCGATAAAGTAAAATAAATTAGCTAAGCTATTTAAGAGCATTTTTATGTTGCTTTCTGGGTTGCTTCAAAAGCATATGGTAAATGAGCCTTCTTCTCTATCGGGTTGCTTCAAAAGCATCTGGTAAATAAAAAGTAAAATAAAAAGAAAACAACCCAGTTCTTCACTGTCCCTGCCACATAAAACTTTCTGGGTTACTTCAAAAGCATATGGTAAATATGCTTACTCAATTCCAACTCTTCCTTCAACTCCACAATGTGGTGTATATAAGCCTTCTTCTCCATTGCCAAGCTCATAAACTCATGCTATATTCCCAGCCTATACTTCTTCGCTTCTAAACTACAAGCATTAAATTTTGACTCATCAGAGTAGGGCGAAACCAGAGGAAGCGAGTTCAACAGGCTCGGCTTCCTCTTCTTGTTCTCGCCCACATTCAAATCCATTCCCTATTTTAGCAGAAATTTGAAAACCCTGTTAACCTTACCTTCATCGACGACCTTGATTCATTCTCCAGAGCACTCACAGCCAGGGTCAAATCCCAATTGACCAATTCAAAAACTTCCCTCTCTTCTTCACCATCATATACTATGATCCTAAAATAATCTGGAAATTTTGCAAGGTCTCGCTCCTCTTCGAGAAGTTTCTCCATGAAATCGATGAAGCAGAACCACATCTTGCCGTCTGTGTGGCGACAGGTTTCGAAGATCAAGGAGTGGCATCTGATGGAATCGGCAACATTACGGCCTCGGAGGAATCCAAGCTCGTTGTGAAGCTTTGCAGCGTGGTCTAGGCGGAGAGCATGACGAGGCTAATTGGAGAAGAAGTCCTTAAACTTGGTGAGGAACTTGAAGAAAGAATCAAGGTCGATGAGATTTCCGATATCATAATACTTTTCTTTTTAATACATTTATTTCCTTTCTCCTAATAAATAATAAATGAATAGAAATTTATTAGTTAAAATTACACCCCTTTTTTGTTCAAAAATGAAACAATGCAAACAGATAATTAGAAAAGTTAGAGAGAAATCGGGAAGAGGAGAGGAAAAAAA
>QANX01004508.1:116496-133686 GCA_003254975.1 Ochetophila trinervis
AATTTTTTTTAAAAAAAAAACACCCATTTTTTAGATATTTGTACTAAAATTCTTTGTTGAAGAAATTTCATCGAAATTTATAAAAAATTAAATATTATTTATTATAAAAAAATATTATTTTTTATAAATTAATATTATTTATTATGAATAATAATATTATCTATAATAAATAATATTTTTATTACAGATAATATTATTATTCATTGTAAAATAATATTACTAATAAATAAATAAAATTTTATTTAAAAAAATTTATACCATAAACTTTTAAAAATTTCATTAACCAATATTTTCAAGTTATAAGAGATCAATCCTTAAAATTTTTGTTGATCAAATTTGGTGATAGCAAGGATAACCCCAATTTCCGTCCATCATTTTTAATGGAAGAATTTTTTCAGTATAACAACATAAAATAGTTGTACTCAAACATTTCTATATTTATTTATAAAATATTATTGTTTATAAAAAAATATATTATTTATAAATAAAATAATAATAATAATTTAAACTGTTTATAAATAATATTATTTCATAAGATTAACATTAGTTATTTCACTACAATTATTAAAATAATTGTGCAGTAGAAAAACACTTTTTAATGGACTTTGCCAAGTACCAGTGTCCAGAGAATCTTGAAAAAGATTTCCTCAACAGAGAATTAAAACTTGGAGTCTTGTCTGTAGATACTTTTTGAGCTCAACTTAGATGCTGCTGTTCATAAGTCATATCGTGGCTAATAATTACTTTGAGGAGGTTATGGTCATTCTGCACAACTGGCGGAAAGCTGCCTCAAAGACTTTCATAAGTTTCATAGAACTTATTCACCCAAGAAAAAAAAATATATTCATAGAACTTATGCTTAATTTTGGTTGATAGTATTGTTATTTGGGCTTTTTCTTTTTTTGGTGAATATTGCTAGTTAGGCTATTGGTTCATCATGCATTCATACTTCTGAATGTATTAAACTTTCATTCGACCACCTCTAATGTTGGAGGATAAGTGGATGACCAATTTTCCTTTCTTTTGTAATCACCGAATGGTATCTACAGATTCATCAAAAAAAAAAAGAATGGTATCTACAGCAAAATAAATTTTATTTTCATAAAATAGTAGAATCGAGACAATTATTTAATTTTTGAACTTTTAAGATAAGTTTCGCTTCCCACTCAATGCAGAACGTTATTATAATGACGAATGTCTTTAAAAATAACATTTCAAATTTTCAGAATCAACCAACAAATTTAGGATACACTCATTATGTAAATGAATTTTATGAATAATAAAACAAGTAAAATTTTGGTAAGTGTAAAGAGCACATTTGCACCTGGTGGCGCAAAATACACCGCTTCAAATAAAGAGACATAAATCAACTAGTTTCCAAACATAATAATCTATCACTGAAAAATTATAATCTTTCATTGAAACTCTTGTTTTCTATTTTGAATAAATATTTCATAATTATATATTTATCAGACGTCCAAACATCAATATATAATAATTATTCCATTCACAAATTTCCTACACTTTTCTGCTGGTCCCTAATTCCAGTTGGGTCTTTCTTTTCTTTCGTATAAAGATTCCTCTGCATAATAATAATAATAACAACAATAATAATAGTAATAATAGTGATAATATTAAAAGTGAAGAAGAAAAAAGTAGTACAACCTGCCATATTGCAACCGAGAGCTGATTGCAGTTAACTAATTATGTAAACAAGAGAAAAAGAAGATGGCATTTGAAATGCGACACCACCAAAAGAATGAAAGGCATATCATGGCGCACACAATACAAGAAGTTGGAAACTTACATTAAACATTGCCTTTCAGTAATAGCAAAATACAGCATGTGACTAGTCTATATGATGTTATAAGGTTTATTATACTTGCAAATTTTATGCAACAAGGAGATACTATCAGCCTGCAAGGGGATCAATCACATGGCCTGTGAACAGAGTTGTCCCAGTCATGTCTTCTCTAATCACGAACAGGAATGGATGGTCAGCGACAAAGTCGATCTTCCGAGATATGTTCAGACTCCTCAATTCTATAACACCAGCAGAAGCAGCTGCAGCTTCTGTGCCTTCTTCGTTAACTTCAATGAATGACTTGTGGAATATGCTTGAAACATATAGGTTTTTACCAACAGGGGAGTCCACCATCTCTGTCAAACCTCCTCCACCAGAGAAGGGCAATACCAATCCTAAACCCTTCAGGGTTTCGGAAGCTTCAAAACCAAATGAAATTTTAAACCTGGGAACCCGGAAGTCGCCCACTTCAACTCGTTCATAAGGAAGATAACGTTCTAAGAGCCCAGATTCAGAACCCAGTTTCTCAACCAGAGCTGGTAGCCCATCTTTGGCATCTGGAAGAAAGAAATACATTGAGAAACTACGCTTGTCTTGACCTTGTTTATAAGGAAGCTTTAGGACTTTGAAACCATCAAAGACACCTATGACCTGCTTCTTTTTACTGGTCATGAAGGGTGCCTTCACTGTGCTCCCATTGAGAAGGTGGAAATCATGGTCTTTTGTGCTCGATGCATTAAATGGTTCATTCCAGGCTCCTTTGAAATATAATGCATTTGCAAGGATGAGCTTGGTTGTGCTGTCAACTGAACCATCAGGAAGAACCTCTTTGATAAGGCCGTTAGTCTCTTTCTCAGCCCATGAATTTACATCACGGATCACTTCAGGAGCCTTTGACACCAGAATCAACAAAACTTATTCATCAATTATCAGAAAACTAACAAGATATACATTAATAATAAAACCTTCTTATGGAACCTTGTGGGGGTGGGGGTGGGGGGGAGGGAATATGACAGACTAGTTGAGCTCCTCTTAGCTGTTAAAGCCCCACTGACAAAAAGTCCATGAAACATGTCATAAAATTCACTGTTTGGAGTCCTCATCTTATTGTCCAACTGATTTGCATACATAAACAAGAAAATACAATCTAGAGAAGAGCATATATGTGTAGATATTTATGCTAATATAACTTGCCGGCCAAAATGAAGAAGCGATATAATGGACTGGACCAACTTCCCTAAACATTTATTTATATGCAACGTAACTAGATAAGAAGTAATCCATTTTACATTATTCATACAGTATAATAATATTTTATTATGTCGCTTTCAAATCCCCTACATTGTTGCTTTGAAAAGAAAAAAAAGGCCCTCTATCGCATTCAAATTGTATATAAAGGCGGATTATGGGTAAAAGTCGATGAAACTTGCAGTCAGCAAATAATTAATATCCAATGTCTCAGAGTTACTCAATGTCCCTAGCACCGCACCTCCAGTCATTATCCTCGATATCAATGATTGTTTAGTCCATTGAATTCAGACATTAGTCAATTCTTTTAACCTTATTTTCCTTTTGAGAGTATTTTTTTCTATGTCATTAGGAACAAAACAACAATGCAATTTGCTAATTCAGAAAAAAAAAAAACTTCGATCATCAGTAATCTAATCCTTGATATGAAAACCTAAAAGTTACGGGTAGTTATCGAAGTATTATTTTCTTTCCGACAATTTTAGCCAGGAAATTAACCAAAGCAATGGCATCAAATTCTCCCAAAGGTACAGATTTTATACCAAGTAAGTTGTCATGAAATATTAAGGCTCACTCCAACAGCCATCATTCCCATTTATGGAATTTTAAGGCAATATCACCAAGCCTGAAGAATTATGATGACCAGGAATAACCTCGAACTAATTTACTTCTAAGGAAAACCAAACTCTTGAAACATAGATTTGAACATTCGATGGATAAAGGAAGGAATAAAATGCTAATAAAATATTAAAATTTTCTTTTAACCCATTCAAAGTGAGAGGGAGGGAAAGATCGAGTACCTTGGTCTGGAAATCAGCCTGATTCAAAGCGGCTTTGTAAGCAGTGTCCACAACGTGTTTGAAAGAAGGCTTGAGAGGAAGAGACTTGTCGACCCAGGCACCATTGGCAAACGACAAACGGGGCCCACCGCTGGGACTCCCGTCGGCAAATACGACGGCTACGAGCTCCGACGCGAAGGAGCTGAGCTGGTCGGTGGACTTGGACTTGAGGAAGGAGAGCAGCTGGTCGAGGGTGGGGCCACTGGAGCCAGCCGCGATGAGGCTCAGAACCACATGGAGGGACAACGGCGAGTATACCAGATTGGAGTCCTTGCCTTGGGTACGCAGAAGGTGCTTGGTTATGCTCAAAGATACGTCGTTTTGGTTGCCGATCGATTCGCGGAGGTCCATTGTGAATTTGCAGCAGAGAGCAAAGCTGGAAGATGAAGGATCACAGCGAAGTGTGTAGTTCTTATTACCTGGAGGCTGGAAGTGGAAGTTGCAATTCAAATAAGGGAAGTCGGAGGGTTTCTTTATTTTGCCACGAGACTCTGTGCGAACGCAGGTGTTTTGACCGTTGACGCATACGTTGCTGTTCTTTGCTTAGGAAGTAAGCTTTGAGAACGAACAGCGTGGCGATTTCTTACTTGCTCTTGTCCATGGAAAATAATGGGTTTCGTCCAATTTTCATCTCTGTGGGCTGGACCTATAATAGCCCAACATACTGTAGAGGTTGGTAGCCCAATGGACCCTATTTTAGCTGTGTCAAAGAACTTTAATTGAAGAATGAATGTCCATCTCGTCTGACTCTCACTGAATAAGTGATGTATTTTTATTGATTTATTTTTAATAATTGATTAATTTTTTTATATTTTAAAATTATCAGTTATAAATGGAGTATAAAGAAGCTGTCTATTTTAAAAAAATTGTTGGATGGTATATCTCAGCAAAACAATATTTATCAATTTTTTTAAACGGAAAAATAAATAGATAAATCATAAGCAATTGTTTTTGTTTTTATTTAATATATATATATATATATATATAAACATCAATAATTAATTTAAATTTAAACAAAATAATTAAAAATGATCTTCAAATTGAATGTCTACAAAGGAAATATTCATGTATTTAGACGAAAAGATCTTTCAACTTTTATGCCACATAAATAACGATACACAAAGTTATTGAATATACTTTAATTAAATTTGTCAACATGTTATATACGCCATATCATATTATGTTTGTGATAAAATTTATTTATTTAAATTTGACATGTTAAGCTTTTGAGTTGAAATATGTAAAGCTAAACTTTAAAAAATACATATAGTTAGTGTTGTGTCAAGTTAAATTTCATGTTTGTGCCGTATTGTATATTAAAACTTGTTCATGGATCCGTTAAATTTTTTTGTTGAAATATACAAATTCAAACTCTAAAAAATTTATACTGATTCGTATGTGTCATGTTAAAATTTACCAAGTTTAACTCTAATGATCCCCTTCTCAACAAACACCAACATCTTCTATTACTAGATCTATTTAATTCATATTCCATGATGTTTTCACATTTTCTACATGAATTTTTAGATCTGTCAACCCCCAAAAAAGAAAAATGAAAAAAAAGATTGTTTAGAAGATAAAGTGTTTTAGGCATATACTTAATCTGGTTAATTAAGCTTTAATTCAAAGATGATTTTCATGGCTGATTATAAGACGATAAGGGAGGGGAGACAGAAAGATACCCGTGAGCAAAAGACCAAAGAGGAGGAGAGACAGATTAATTAAATGATCTTGCTTATAACAAAACTGCAGTGAAAGACAAAGCAAAAGATGACATAAACTACATTGTCATGGAGCTAATGACGACTTTTGATCCGTCCCCTTAACCAAACCTTTTTATTCTACAGTTTCTATACCTTGAAACTATTGTTTATTCGCATACGGACCGGTCAAAGCCAACTAGTGCCTTTCATTTTCGTCTCAGCCGCTTTGCAATCGTTTCCAGTTTCCTTATGGGTAAATATGTGTCACACACACATATGCTTTTGGATTTCATTGGGTTTCCTAAATTTTGAGTATAAAATACTCAGATAATTATTAAATTATACCCCATTGAATTATAGGTCTTGTCACATGCAGAGCGTTGTCTTTTCTGCTCCAGCCTGAATAAAACTGCATCACATATACTAAAAGATTGGGAAAATGTGGAAGCGAAAAATCTTTGAACGAAGAAGCATATTATGAGAAAATCAAATTCCACTGTGGATGATTTATATATATATATATATATATACACACACACATATATTTGAATCCCATTGCCGGATTCAATCAAATATATTTTTTAATACATTTGTGTATGGTGCTGTTGAGCTGTGATGTGTGTTGCAATTGTCAACGTTGGGTAGGTTTTGTGTTAAGCATGCTTAGAGGATCATAAAGACTGATCAATGAATATTGGTGGTTAAACCCATAATGAAAGTCGTCATGCATCATGGTCTCCAAATAATGATAATAATAATAAAAGCCGAAACCTACAATTTCAATAATATGGTATAGCTTACAAGTTGAATTTTAATAATGTTTAACGGACTATTTTGCAATGAAAACAAATTAAGAAGGAATTAATGTAAAAGGAGATTGACAGAGTGAGAGCGGTAGCTGTGCAAGCAAATCAAGACAATGACGTATAGTAGAATCATCAAATTTGTTTCTTACATCTTGGATTCCAAATGACCTATTATAAATTATATTAATTTTTCAATTATTAGTAAACAAATTTGGTACTGGGCTCCATGTGAAAAAAATATTAAAAAAAATGTGTCCTGCAAAATCATGAAGACCCTTTTGAGTCTTCTTTACTACCTTCAAAGAAACAGAACAATGTAAAAAAGATTATGAGAAACATAAGAAGTAGGAAAAAAATTATTTATTTATTTTTGTTCAGAACTCATTCCTATATGCCATTGGGTGATGTTAATTAAATTGAATGGCACAGAGCGACCAATCTCATTGATTTGTAATGTGGCATTTGACATGTCCAACTAATTGGATGCCTCAAAGTTTGTGGAACTAGTAAAGACAAAATATGGACTTATTTTTGAATAATTAAGAGCCTAATACTTAGAAGCTGAGAGAAAAACAGATAAAAAACAAACGAGGTTATTAATTGGACCAAACAATTTTAAATAATAGCAAAGATGCCACACGATTCCTTTTTGTTATCATTGATGCATACACGTATATAGGAACGATGCCAACATCAATTGGTCTCTCTCTCTCTCTGTCTATATATATACAGCCCAAGGCCAGGGCTACATATTTAAATTTGTCAACCACCAGTAGCTGAGAATTAAGCTAAATACATTGTTTTTTTCCTTGCGCTTCACCTAAAGAGCTTAATTTCAAACAAACAAAATGGTAAGCCCTCTATCATCTTCTTCTTGTTGTTGTTTGAAAATCCAAGTATTCATTGATCCTCTTGGCTAATCACACATGCATGCTTTAATTAGCAGGGCATTTGCAGGGGTATTTTTAAAACCCAGCCAAAGACAGAAGCAAGGCTAGGAGGAAATAAAGCTGCACTTTTCATATATGGTAATAATAAATTATCAAACGCAACACACACACACACACACACACACACATATATATATATATATATATGCATATATCTTCCATATAAGATGATAACTGTAGAGTCTAAATTGAATTGATCCGAGCAGCGATGGAGGGTCTGGAGAACATGGCGTTTATAGCGAATGCCATTAGCCTTGTAACATACTTCTACGACTACATGAACTTCAGCTTAACCAAGTCAGCCACCACACTCACAAACTTCATGGGAACTGCGTTCATATTAACCCTCCTGGGTGGCTTCATCTCTGATACCTACTTGTCCAGATTTAAAACCTGTGTCGTCTTCGCTTGCATTGAATTGGTGGTACGTTCTTCCCCATCATTTGCCTTTCCTCTTCTTACCCCACCTCACGATGCTATACATTATCCATGTTTTTTTTTAATGTTTTAGAGGCTCATACTCTTTTTTTAATATTCTGAATAATATATATTATGCAAGGGTCATTGAATAATGACAATTGAAAACTTTTAACCAACATTTTTGAACCCCCTTCAATTATGTGTACCCTGTTTCTGTGCCATTCTATATAGAATATTGAGTCGCAACCGAAATTTGGCAAAACAATTTTAATCAATGAATTGGCATAAAATCATTGACCATTCTTTATATTAATTAAGGGATGATCATGTCTCCATAATAATCAGTTTTGGTTCAACATTCGACATTATGATATACCACCAAACACGTGGGGGAGTTTGAGGAATAAATTTCATTTTTGTACTAAATAAATTTATCAAAATATATATATCAAATAGTATTTTAATATAATATGAATAAGTGAATTTCTTAAAGGACAAATGTAACTAAACATAAAGTCAATCAAATATTGAAATATGGTATATGATATACATTTTAGAAAAATTATTGGTATTTCTAGCATTATTGTTTAATAATTTATCAGTCTACCTCACTAAAATATTTTATATGTAACAATTACATAGATAATGTGGTGTAACAAGCAACTTATTATTAAATACATAAAAATATTTACGTAGAACTCATATATTTTGTTTGATTATCGTGTGGTGATACATATGGGCATGATGTAACCTTATATATAATCCTATTTCATATAACATAGCATCTGGCCAATTAAACAATTCTCAAGAACTAGTTTTTTTTTTTTTTTTTTTTAAAAGGTCGGGCAATAGCCAGAGGGTCAATTTTCAAAATATTTAACAGCTAGTTGAATAAAATTATTGGCATGATCGATTACAAAGAATAAAGACAAGCTTCCAACTAAACGTGACATTAACATTTAAATATTAATTTGTGGATGATTTCTTATTTCTTTAATTTCAACCTTAATTTTTTTTCCGTATATACAAATGGGATTTTTTTTTTTCTTTTTTCTCTATAAATTAGTCCAAAATATTGAGATTTTTAATTAATATGGGCTCTCTTCCTGATGTGTTTATTTACTTATTTTATTTTTTTACTAAGCTGCTTTTGATATCTTGATTCTTGGGAAGGGTTCTGCTTTGCTGAGGCTTTTTATACCTAATGCATTTCTCATTGCCAAAAAGAAAAGATTGTTCAAAATATTGGGTTAAAGTCCCAAATATAATGCGTACGGAAATCTCCACTTTTTTGATTACAAGTAAACAAACATCCGATGAAAAGGATTAGCGGAAATCTCAGCGCTGAGTCCAAAAATCCCAGTCAAAGTATAAGAAATTAAGATCATTGAGAATTAATTTGGTGTGTGCACAGAATTGTGTCGAGCTTATGTTGATGAATGGAATTGGAAACGTTTTCAGGGGTATGGCCTATTAGCGGTTCAAGCGCACATGCCTCAATTAAGACCCTTTCCCTGCAAAGACATTGCACCAGACCACAAGGACCAGTGCGAGGACCCAACAACCAGCCAAGTGGCTTTCCTTTTTGCTGGGCTTTACCTTGTTGCATTAGGTACCAGCGGAATCAAAGCAGCTCTGCCAGCTTTGGGAGCCGATCAATTCGACGCCAAGGACCCCAAAGAGGCATCTAAGTTATCAAGCTTCTTCAACTGGTTCTTCTTTAGTCTCACCATTGGAGCTATTTTTGGAGTAACTTTTGTTGTATGGATTAGTACCAACCAGGGCTGGGACTGGTCTTTAGGCGTTTGCACCGTCTCTGTCATCGTTGCTGTCCTTTTTTTATGCATGGGTAACTCTTTGTATCGGAATAACGTTCCCAACGGAAGCCCCCTCCTCCGTCTTCTACAGGTAATTCTTACTAATTCTATTACAAAATATGTACTCTTATATAAAGTATACATGACAGTTTTAATGTTTACTTGCGTTGTTGGTTCAGGTTTTAGCAGCTTCAATCAGGAACCGTAAGCTTCCAATCCCAGAGAATGCAGCAGAACTAAACGAGGTTCATGACAAAGAAGCAGGGCTACAACATGAGATTCTTCAGAGAACAGATCAGTTCAGGTAGTGTATTGCTCTACTTTCAAACACTCTTTTTAACTATAAAAGCAAAGTTACAATAATTGATTTCGGCATACTTGGTTTTTTTTTTTTGGTTAGATTCTTGGACAGGGCAGCAGTGGTTAGCAGTAGTCCAGGACCGTGGAGCTTGTGCACAGTTACACAAGTCGAAGAAACAAAGATTATAATTCGCATGCTCCCCATCATACTTAGTACCGTCTTCATGAACACATGCCTGGCTCAGCTTCAGACTTTCACCATCCAGCAAAGCACAACCATGGACACCCATCTCTTGGGCTTTGAAATCCCTGGCCCCTCTATCCCAGTAATCCCTCTAGCAATTATGTTTGTTCTCATCCCCATATATGACCGGTTTTTTGTACCATTTGCTCGAAAAATCACAGGGATTCCCACAGGCATTCACCATCTCCAGAGGATTGGAATCGGATTGATTCTCTCGACTATATCCATGGCAATCGCTGGAATAGTGGAGACCCAGCGCAAGTATGTGGCCATTCAACATGGTATGGTCGACAGTACAGAGGCTTTGCCAATGAGTGTGTTCTGGCTGGGAATCCAGTATGGAATATTTGGGGCAGCAGATATGTTTACTGTGGTTGGGTTGCTGGAGTTTTTCTATGCAGAGAGCTCAGCCGGTATGAAGTCACTAAGCACAGCCATCTCTTGGAGCTCACTAGCATTTGGCTACTTCTTGAGCTCAGTGGCGGTGGAGGTGGTGAACAAAGCGAGTGGTGGGTGGTTAGCGAGTAATAATCTCAACAGGGATAAGCTGAACTACTTCTATTGGCTATTGGCAGTGCTCAGTGTGGTGAATTTTGGGATCTATTTGATGTGTGCTTCTTGGTATAAATACAAAAAGGTGGAAGCAGAGGAAGGTGATTCCAAGGCAAAGATCGAAATGGTAAAAGTTTAATTTGGAGGGGCTGGGAATGTATCATTCAAGGTAGGGATTTTCCTCAGGCTTTGTAGTTTTATCTATCGCTACCCAAGGTGTTTGTAGTATCGTTTAATGGTACCATTATACTCTGAACACGTATAAATAAAATTAGTATATATTATAATCATGTCCAAGCTGATTAAGTGCTGATAACCAGATTGTCTATCGAGTGGAGCCCAAAATTATCCCAAGAACCACCTAGAGAAGATTTTTAAACTTGTATATCCTCAACAGTTTCGTAGTGGAAAGACAAACAAAATCAAGCATAAACTCGAGACGAAACATTCTAGAAGGGATGCTGTTATTCCTCTTTTTTGTTCTCATTTTTTTCCTTTTTCCTAGATAAAATAATGTATATACAAGACAAATTATAAGTTCGTTTTACAATTGACATGCACTGTTGTAGCCATAATCAAATGAGAAATGACGCATATCTGTAGAACATCATCGAAGAAAAGTATGATACAACTTACAAGGAGTTTCCATCTACCATTTGACATCCAATGTCAAAGCCTCAGGAGGAACAAGTATAGACGGGAACTTTGTAAAGGAGATATTTGACATTAAATTACTCCATGCAGCTGTCTCTACTACAATGAAAGGTTTTACCTTCTTAACCACAAGGAGCTTCAAACTCTGTGCCTCAACTCTTGCCAATACTTCAAACCAAACCCGTTCAATAGTTTGCCTTGTTCTCCACCCTGCCTTAGCCTGCGGAGTGAAATTACTCTCGAAATTTCTTTCCAGTTCTAGCCGAAAGCGGATAACAGCTGAAGTTTTTATTGTTCCTCGATAAAACCTATATCGTTTTTCACCTAAACTTCTCAAAACTTTTTCTAGCATTGACATTCTTGAACTTAAGGATTCAATAGGGCAAGCCAGCTTCCTGTATTTATGATTACCATAGCACTTATCTGCCAGCAACTCAATTGTATCCTTTGACTGGAAATTAGCTTTAATACAGGCATCAGGATTTTGAGTCCTGTATGCAACTAATGTTGTAGACCCTAAAACATGAACAGGCACCAAAGGCATGCAGAAAGAATGCAAAAAGGACCAAAAGTCACTTTTCTCCTTGTCAATAATAAAACTTCCACTCACTGGTAAATCAATATCAAACGCAGAGACTTCTCGAGCTCTTCTTACTTCAATTGTGATGCCTTCACCAACAAGAATACGATTCAATCCATTTAGGGTGATGTTCATCTGGAAAGTAAGGTCAAAAGGTCCAGCTTGTCAGAAGTGGCATTGAAAAAACACACACATGCACAACAAAAAAAAAGATATGCACTTAAAAATGCTAGCAATTAAAATAACTAAGGAAAGACTATGTAGAAGTTTATCATATGAAGCATCCGATTAAGTCTCTTCGGAGCATGCTTTTGTAGCTAAAGCATTACAAGTCCATTGATTTAACAGAAAGAAGATATCTGAAAATATCCTACACTGCTTGATATTACACTGTTTAAGTAGTTCGTCAACTCTTTCTGTATACGTGTGCCTTTAAAACTCAGAATACAGACTCGTCGAAGCATGAGACCAATAGTTTTATTGTGTATTTTGCTGACTGTATGAGAAAATTTTGCGTTTCTTTGACTGCTTCACCTCTGAAAGGAGGTAAGTATGGGTGGGATCAATAAATAAACCCACCAAACATTGCAGTTACCCGCTAGACTAGATACAAGATCAAAATCTTGATACATACATTTAATTTTCTTCATTTTTCCATTTTGCAATACCTATATACACACAAGCACAGCACATGAAAATATCCAGTTATGGTGAGAATGACATAAATAAGAGAATCACAATGGGCTAAAGAATAAGCATCAAGCATTGAGCAAGCACGTGCAGGAGTGCGCAATTGAAAATCAGCATCAAATCTTGAAAAACTAGATAGAGGAAGAACTGGGATCAAGAATAAGCATACCGGCATTAACAGCGAGGGAGCGACGCTGGATGAATCGACCCGTAACTCAAGAGGACCCTCCACTTTGAAGGTATCAAGTAAAGCCGTAGAACTAACTTCATTGACCAAATACCCAAAATCGTGTTTGGGTTTCCTGAACTTTTTCCAGGAACCCACTTCGTCGGAGAATTTAGCCAGCAAGCTAGTCTTCCCGAGTCCGACCCGGAACTCATATCGCTGGGAAGTTCCAAATCTAAGCTTCCGAAGGTCCAATTTGGAAACCCGAGTGTGCTCCAACGCCCACTTCTGCTTGGCCGAGATTTCCTTTACCACATCCTTAATTCCACAACCATACAAGATAATAATTATAACATATAAAAAAATAAAAAAAGGGATTAGAAGAAGAGTTGAGAATAAGAGATCCAAAGTGAAAAAGGAATGAGATCGGTAGCTACCTGTAACAGATCTGAGGTGGAGGGGTTTAAGAAGGACGAAGAAGTAAATACGACAATATATGAGTGATATAGAAGGAGGAGGGACAAAGGGACACAGCGACTTCTCATCGTCAACGGACTTAGTCGGATATCCGACGACTTTCCTTTTTTGACGTTTCTATTTGGCGTT
Organism: Ochetophila trinervis; assembly: GCA_003254975.1. Lineage (NCBI taxonomy): Eukaryota > Viridiplantae > Streptophyta > Magnoliopsida > Rosales > Rhamnaceae > Ochetophila > Ochetophila trinervis. Next base: position 129,876 of record QANX01004508.1, read on the forward strand.
CGGGTTTCAGCACCTCAGGTGAAATGGCAATGCCCGTTTTCTCTCATCTTTCAATCATTTCAACGGTGGATGATTAAAAATTCTTCATCGCACGGCTCCAATTAACTATTCGCCTGTTTCTAAGTCTATTTTATGCCTGCCAATATCGTGCTCTGATGTGATGGTATAACGACCCTCCGACGCTTGTAAAATTCTGCTTCTTTTCTTTTTTTATACAAGGAATAAATAAAATGCACCAAATAATTTCAGATTTTTTTATGATAAAGTGAATTCAGATTTATCCTTTGAGTAAATAAGTCACCGATTCTTTTGCTTAATAAAATATTCGTATTTTTTCTTTTACCAAAATAGTATTTGTTTTGGACGTAAATATTTTTCTTCTTTGATAAGTGTTAAAGATTACAGTATTAATCCATTTGAACTTAAATTGGGCTAGTGATTCAGTGTGCCAAAGATTATTTAGAGTTATCATGGTTGCTAGCCACAAAACTCGATCCCGAGAGGGACAACCGAAATGATAACAATTATATTATACTTTTATTTAAGAGAATCACCATTTTACCCATTTGACATTTTTCCTCCAAAATCCGATATACAGATTAAAAGACAATGAAAAAATTGATTAACAATGCAGAAAACATTTGAGTTCATATGACAGAAGAATGATACAAAAACAAAAATGGTGGGTTTGTTTTTTCTTTCTTCCACTCTTTTGTTGATTGAAGTTCAATTGGCCTCAGTTTGGGCCATCCACAGAACTACAAGGCCATGGACAAGATATCCATTTGAAAAGTTGTTGTCTAAGACTAAGAAGGCACCCAATGGGGGGGTAAAAAAGAAATATTCACAAACTGCTCATCATGAGCCAAAAGAGTGGGAAAAAAAATTAAAATAAAAAGTTAACAACTCAGATTGACATTTGACATTGTGTCATCTGAGATCTCCTCCAACCTCCTGCAGCCAGAGGGCAGTCTGTCAAGAAATTGGTATAGCATTGTTTCCTGTATCGGAGACTTTAGAAGGAGGCCAATACCGGAAAACTGATCTGCCAACAATGTTTTCGATTGGAAGAGGTCCCCTGTAAAAAAGTTTACCACACCAACATGTCAGAAACATAATCTACCAGTTTATGCGATAAATTAAAATGATTGTTATCTCCCATTAATCTTTATATTTTTGGAGTAAAGTTATTTTTTTGAAAGCAATTCCCCAAACTAATTTCATGTATCAGAGGTTATACATCAAAAGCATTAAGAATCTAGCATACCAGTTATGGGAGTCAAAGCTGTTATTACGATTGTCTCCCATCACAAAGACATAGCCTTCTGGCACGAGCTGCAAATGACCCAAAAAACAGAGTTTAAGACTTTGTTAACAAACATGAAGATTGCATTAAAGTCTTAACTGTACGAAGAAATTAACAAAAGGACTGGAAACAAATGAGAAAGCATTACCACTGGATCCATTTCATAAGCCAGCGGCTCCAAAATGAAATCTTCATATTGAACAACCCCATTCACCAGTAATTTCCCATCATGAACCTATCACATTGAAATCACACCAGAATCAGTATAACGCACTAAGATTTTCTTTTCTTTTTTGAACAAATGAGGATTCAAGAGGGTAAAAGGAGAAAAGAAGAAGAATCGCAAGAGGTAAATAGGAACAATTTAATGGATATAATATATCTCACCTCAACATAGTCTCCAGCCTTTGCCACGATTCTTTTGATGAATACATCTCCTGAACCAAAACCAACTTCCTACAGAAAGCACATGGAATAGGAGAAAGAAAATTCAGCACCAAATATCAGTCAAACGGAAAATTCTAACAAATTGCAATCGACATAGAGCTTACCTGTAAGATTGGAGGTGCCTTGAAAATTACTATATCTGAAACTTCAGGCTTTCTGAAGACATATGAAACCTGATTTATCAAAAACACATCAAAAAACAAATTAGCTAAGCATAAGAAAATGATTCTACAATGAACAATGTTTACCATCTTTTTCGCTATCTGGGTAAGCAACAAATTCCGTATATAATACTAATCTAATCAGTACTTATTTTTTATTCAAATGATACAGTTTACTATTAAACTTATTCGGAAATTAGCACTAGAATTATCCTAATCCAGGTAGCAAATTTTAGGTGAGAAAACTTGCATATTAGTTTAAGTCGTCGTATAGCAAGTAATATGTAACAGCATAGCCTTCGTGACCAAGATGCCAATGCCTAAATCTTAGTACCAGTGACCATCATAAATCACAACATTTTAGCCATAAATAAAAATCTAATTTCTTCATATTGAATTTTAAGACGAACAATCACATATAAATAATAATAATAATAATAATATCAATAATACTAATAATAAATAAAAATTAGCTAAAAATGAATATCAGCCTACCTTTTCCGCTAAAATACGGTCACCAACATCCAGAGTAGGGACCATGGAAGAAGAAGGAATTGATCTAGGCTCCGCCAAGAATGAGCGGAACAGTATACTAACAGTAACGGCCGTGAAAACAGCCTTCGCATCTTCTGAACAAGAGTTCAACAAGCGCGATAACCAACTGCTCTTCTCCAACCCCTTTTTTGTTAACTGCGAGTTCTCAGACGCCTCGCAGTATATAGTTCCACCTTTATCCACCTCATTTACTGCCGGAACAGGAACAGACTCGTTACACGAAAGCCGCTTCGAACCCTGTAAAAAGGGTATAATCAAAGCGGCTTTAAACGGAGAAATCCCAAACGTCCCAGTAGATACAGACGACGACGACTCCGATATACAAGCCGTTGACTTCATGATCGAGATCAAGCCCAACATGAGCGGGCTATTAGAATTCTGACCCAAAATTTCTCCCGCGAGAGTGCTGTACAGGTTAGTTGAACTCTTTGCCCCGAAATTGGTTTTGGGACGAGCAAATTCATTTTGGTGATCGCGGCGGACGGAGCCAGAAGGATCAAGTTCGGGCTTCTGGCTGGGACCAAAAATACGAGATCGAATCCAGCACTCGTTAACGGCGCGGCAATTCCCAACGCGAATGCCGGCCGACGAGGCTAGATTCTGAGCGACATAGCTGGAGAAGGTGAAGGTAACCCGGATAGCCATGATTACGATTTTGAGAAGCTGTGTGAAGAGGAGGTACAGGGTGGCTTCGGTAACTAGTAGAGTCGATCTAGGACGCCCTAGAATCCGAGAAACGACATTTCTGCGGAGGAAAACTTTGAATCGGGGAAGGAAAGGTTGAATTGAAAGCTAGGGCAAGAGTGTGGGCAAAGAACTGAAAACCTATCAGGAACGGAAATCGGAAGGTGGGGTTTATGTAGAATAGGAGGTCGGTGCAAGGTGGAGGAGCTCGGCGCTACCGAGCTCTCGCTTTAGAGAGAACGAAGGTTTCAGTACTGCTACGCCGCGAACGAATCAAGAGCAACAGCCAAGAATTGAAGAGTTTTGGGTTTTTAATAGGACGGCCACTCTTTTCAGTTTCACAAAAATTACATTTTTCCTTCCTTATTTACGATTCTGCCTGTCGGTTTTGCGGTTACAATGTCTTTTTCATTTTTTTCCTTTTTTCTTTTTTGAATCTTTTCTGGGATTACATATAATTTTTTGAAAAACCATTGTATAAATGAGCTGGAAAAGTATTAACCAAAATAAAGAGTTGGAAAAGTTGGAAGTTATTAAATCATTTCAAACGTTTAATACTTTTTTTGATAAAAATTTCAAACCGTATTGAGTAATCTTTAAACTGTGTGATAATACTTTTTTCCCTTTTTTTCTCTCTCTCTCTTTTTTTTTTTTTTTT
>QANX01004509.1:0-24580 GCA_003254975.1 Ochetophila trinervis
AAAAAAAAAAAAAAACAGATACATTCAGTTTGGCTATGCTCCATGAGATTTGCTGTGGAGAACTTACAGTTGCAGCAGAACTTGGTCTGTTTGGGATCGGGTTTAGCTCTACTACTCACATGGATTCTGAAAAATACAAATATATAAAAAAAATAAAAAAACTCGAAATCAGAGAGAGTTAAGTCACAAGAGGAGATGATTTCTATGAGAGGAAAAAAAAAATTCAATCTCCAGAAAATAAAAATAAAAAACAACAAACTTTTCTCACTTCATCTTCAACCAAAATTTCTAAACACAAATATATTTTTTATCTTTGAAATTTTAATTAAGAAAAACCAAATAAATGTTTTTCCAACTATATGACACGATCAAACAAACAAAAAAAATTATCTTATACGAATCTGGATGTGTAGTTACGATATCTTTAAATTTAGCATAAATCACTTAATGGTAGGAGTTGTAGATGATATTTTTAAAAATGGAGATTTTTATTTGAAATTATCCAAAATTTTAAGAGTAACTTATGAAATTAACCTCTTTTTAGAACACATACATTGAGCAAATTGGCTTCTTTTTTTTCAAAAAAAAAAAAAATTATGTTGAGGAATAGACTACGAAGATGCGTTATAGTTAACGTTATATTATTAACATTGATAGCGATTACTTATAAAAAGGGGAAAAAGAATGATAGCGGTAAGTAATTTTTTTTTTTTTTTTTCAAAACTGTGTTGAAATTAATAAAATAATGTATTTTATATTAAACTCTCAATTATTAACATTCGAAGTAACATGAATTAATAAAATAATATGTATTATATTAAATTAACCATTATTAACATTGGAATTAACCCTGTTACTTGCAGTTTCCATTGAAAATAAAATATAGAGAACTAAAATAAAATAAAACCAATTTGCACAATTAAATATATGGAAATTTGACCTAAAAACTCTCCACAAAGGATAAAATAAAAAAATAAAAATATTCGTAAGTTTAGTCCAGTAGTAAAACTACAAAAAATACGTTTTTAGATAAAAAATTTAATCTTATTTGAATATAAACTTTTCTCCCTCAAAATGTAACAAAAGAGAGAGGATAAAATTGGAAACTCAGCCCCAGCGCTACATGATAAATTTTTTAATTTAAATTTTTAAAATTTATAATTCTAAACCCATTTGGACAAAAATACCTTTGGTCATTAGATTTTTCCAAGAGGTTTAAAATTTTCGAATCCCTTTGAGCAAATATGAGTGTACAAAATTTCAAAAATTTCGTTCGAAATTTGAAACACTGATTCTCTTTCTCATTTTTCAACTCGTAGCTCTCTGGAAAAAAAAATCCAATTTTTTGTAGGTGTACGGTGTACTCTACCTTTCGATGAGCATTTTGGATAAGTTAAAATTATAAAATTTAAAAATGAAGCCATGAAGGTCATTTTTATCAATTCTATCATTGAAAGAGGGCTACTGGGTAAAATGTCCCTTTTTATATTTATAGATGAACAGCATCAATATTTATCAAAATAAGCTCTATGATTAACTATGGGACTTAAAAATTTAAAAATTCTAATTAAAAGAACAATAATAAATAATGAATAAGAACCTTTTAACGATGCTTATGACCTTGTTTCTTGTCAATTATTATATATACAAGAATACAAAGGATAATTAAGGGCAATATGATAATCTTGCAGTAAGCACATGGTAAGGACGGAAATGTGAGGTTGGAAGTCAAAGGAACCCATTAACCAAAGCATAGAATTGTTCCTTAAAAGCTTAAAAAATATCTACACAACAATTATTATTTTTATAACATATTAATTAAATATGTATTCAAACTTCATCATCTTTGTTGAAATCGAAAGAGTGATGAAACATGAAAGAGACATGCACTAGATAAAGTGATATCAATCTCATGACAAATCCTTTTCACTTTAATTTCTTATTTTCTTTCACATTTGATTCAAGTTTTACCAACTAGGCTTAGATCAGAAGCAAATTAATGTATATTGGTCTCGAAATTATTTTCTTTAATTTCTTAAGGTTAAAAGTTTTTAACTGTCTAGCCGATTTAATAAATTTGCTTTTGTATATATAATTAGATGCTAGTGGGCAAAACCATAAGCTTTGCTTCACTCTCTCGACAATCATTTCATTTGCAAAGTTATCTAAAAAAAAGAAAAAGAAAAATGTCACTTGCCCAAAAAAATAAAAATAAAGACCACCCTCATGGCCAAATAATGGCTTGTCGAATTAGCAAAAAGTGGCAGTGAAGAAAAAATCAAACTGCTTTTTGCGGAGATTGGGCTGTAGAGCCTAAAGATCCACAACAAACACCCTGCTAAAATGCTAAGAGAAAAAGGAGCAATGTTTGGCACTTTTATTTGCTGCCACTCAGGCAATTTTGCTCCTTTTTTCAATGGGATCAAAATAATCATGTCCACATTCTTTTTTTCTTTTCTTTTTTGGTAATAATATCCACATTCTTTTAACAAAAGGTAGAGAAATAGGAGATTACCCATCTTCGCAATCCCATCAAAATAATGTATACAATAATTGACCTAACTTTATAATCTAATTTCGATGGATAATCTACTTTCCCTATCTTTCACACTGATTCTTTCTTTTATCTGTTTCTCCTTTTCTCCGAGGGTTTGTTCCAATGCCAATGAGCCAAATGCATGAAGGTTGGCTGGTGCACAAATATACCATGCAATTCAGAAACAGACACATCAATTTCATCTTCAAGGACGAGTTGAATACCCATCTCAGCTTGCTAGACTTGCAAGCTTGATCAACTCCAACAAACAATATCCCAGTTAGTGGTAGTAATTTTGCAGCAGTATAACTTTATAAGGAACTACTCATCATTGGCTGTTGTGTTGAAGTCTGGTTGGCCGTTGTCATGCCCTTTTTCATAAGAGAACACAAAAGCTTCTGGGTCATCAAATGGTTCCCGATCCGCAAGGAAGTATCCATTCTCTGGAGGGTTATAGTCCTTTCCCCTCCAAACCACAATCTGCTCTTTCTCAAAACTTACTAGGATACAAGGCACCAAATCCTATATCAATAAAAATAAATTCAGAAACAAGAAAAGAAAGAGAGCATAAAGATACCTGTTGTCCATAATATTTCAAATACTGGTCAGTGCCTACAATGATAGCCTGACTAAATTCAAGCCCCCTCATGTACACTTTCAATAGCCTTTTGATTACGGTTTAAATTAAAATAAGGCAAGAACAAATTAAACAACATAAATCAATTTCAAAGGCTCAGCTTTTGCCTACATCTAACGATCAGGAGGTTGGAGGAATCTTACTATCACTATATTGTGAATACAATAACAGCCACCTCATTCAAACAAAACCTCTTCATACCCCTTGACCACAAAAAAAGAACTTCCAAGTTTCAAAGAGATTTTGTAAAGCAACAATGAAAAGTGCAAGCATGCATAACAAACTGGGTTGGTCAGAATATCTCCAGATCCAACTCAAGGTGGGGATCAAACAATTGTATAGAAATTATTGAATAGAAATTCAGGACATACTAAAAACGAACATACTACTTAACTATTAATTTTAATCACCTTTTCTAATTTGGTACAAATGAAGTAATTATATAAGAAAATATATGATCCTACAAGACAGAAAAGATTAATGCCACAATTATATAATTCTGCACTAACAATTTTGTGTAAATTTAGCCTGATAGAGTGTTTATGCACCTAATTTCATCGTCCTCGTGAAGATTTGAAACAAAGAAGTTGTAGAATCATACATTTTCTTATATACAATATAAAAGTATCCATAAGGAGCATTTAAATAAAGAATATAATTTACCCTCAGTTTGCAACCTATTTTTTTGTAATCACTCCTCTCAAGACCCTGGCAATCGATCCGAACCAGCTCGCATGAGATAAATGCATCTCTGACCATGGGTACGAGACTACCATAATAGCCATTTTTAGCTGCAGTTCCAAATTGATTGTTAATGATCAGACAGTATACAGCAATACAACAACTATTGAGAACCAGAATTGGTAGTCAAACATACATAGTTTTGTTAAAACAGGGGCAGATAATCCTCTCTTTCTCATTTCCTTTGTTTCATCAATGCTCAAGCCATCAATTGTAGTTTTGATCAGTCTTGGATATATGGGTTCATGAGGTCTCCACAGCATTAATGGAATAAAAGGCCTTTTCTTGGGACTATAATTCCTGCCTCTGTACAATATAAGTAGGCCACATTGTCTGTGGATAATTTTTCCAAATGTTTTATCCTGCAATAAACATATTAATTTCGCACTGGAAATTTCCTCCAAGAGACACAAGAATTTGGGGACCATTCGCACGTATAGTAGTTACGAACATAATAAAGAAAATATGTGTATGTGCTTATATGATTATGCATTCATATATCATGTGCATTAAGGAACATGATGGTTTCATTAGAGTTTTTGATTTGAATGATGTTTAGTGGATCCAATACAACTTTGGCACCCAACAAAAGGGAAAAAAATAAAAAAAGAAAGAAAAAGAAAAAAGGAAAGACAGAAATAATTGATGATAAGGTTGCAAATGGAGATGAGGAAGAAACAAGGGAGGCAGAGAGAGTAAAAGCCAAGGATCTTGATGCTTTATGACATTATAAAACTGGACATTATAATGCAAACTGTTTTGTAAATTCAACATGAATGTGTTTTTGTATCCAAGTTCTAACAAACTAGGATTGTGCTAACCATGAAAAGGTATGTTCAAGCATACGAACATGGACAGTTTATTCAATTATCCCCTATGTACAGAAGAATCACAAGAAAAAGAAGAGTCAGAGAAATAAGAGAGAGAAGAAAGCTCTTTCGAGGCAGGATGCTACATGCTGAAGTTGTGTTGATTTTAAACAATACCTCAAGTTGTGTGCACACGTTCTTCATGTCAACAGTGCAAACACCTAGACATTTTATCCTCACTGCTTCAGCATGTTTCCAATGATTATGAATATCATTCAGCATATTGTGAGTCAAACCATCTCTTCCTACAAGAAAAGACACCATTGTTAATAATAAAACTAAAGAAGATAAAATTGAATGAGAGAAAAGAAAATGAAATTTAGAGAAAGCATACAAGTTTAGTATTTTTTTTTCCCTAGATATTCAATTTTTGGTCAAAAAATGCCTTCAAATTTAAACATCTCAAAAGAGCTTTTCCCCTCCATCAGATTCACACTTGTTTGCAAAGCAAGCTACAAGAAGCCAAGTTAGTAATGAAAAATGCAGTCTTACACCCTAAATGGCAATCTAATGAGCATTCACAATAGCAAGGCAGTCTTACACCCTAAATGGATATATCTAATGAAAAATGCAGTTTGTAATATTGATTGAAATATCCTATAACTTCATTGTAAAATAATTTTAACTTTTCTGGATGATGAACGGTCATGTCAATTTGCTTATTAGATTGTTATTACTCACTAAGAAGCCAAGTTCATATTCATCAAGGTACCAATGGTCCATTACCAGTGTGTAACACAAGCTTTTGTCTAGTGGCTTTAGTGACACTCTGATATCAACAAATTACGGAATAAAATAGTGTTGAAGTTTGAACTGAACTTCCACCTTCCAATTCTATATTCTTTCACAAAAAAGTCTAACAGACAGTGTCTTGCCAGATTTGATACACTATTGACAAACATATTTCTATAGATGTAATTGGACAAATAATAAAACTCTATAATTCTTTGCATCTATAAGAAACGGAATTTTATAAAACATACAATCTAACATGATAATTTATAGAAATAACTCAACTTCAACATTCAAAACAATGGTGTAAGAAGAGCTCCACAACGAACCATGAATTTTAGCAAGAAAAGAAAAAAGGCTAACCATGAAAACTAAGTGGTATTGATTTAAATTGTATAGAAAAGAATAGAATAAAACTGGTTTTTGACCATCTAAATTCATTTGTGAATTAATTTGAACTATCCTTTATCCTCATCCACACACACTGTATGACTAATTTTGAATTGATTGAGTACAAACTAAATTGAAACTAGACATGGCCAACCTACCATTTGATATACAACCTAACTGGAAAAAATGCAACAGAGCTACAGATTTCAGTATCTATCTTAAACAATTACGAAAGCGCTCATAACCAATATAATTAAACAAAAAACAAAAAAATTGTAAATTTTCAAACGGCCTAAGCTCTAAACTGTTATTTTCACAAAAATTGTAAGAAAAAAACATATAAAAGAAAATTTCAAGTACTAAAATTCATTAATACTATACCCAGATTGATTTGACTCTTGGTTTTGTTCCTCTGACACCTTTCAACAAGTATCTTCCGCTCAGCCTCAGTGAGTGGCATTCCCAGTATACTCTCTCTCATTGCCTTCCTCTTCTCCTCCAACTTCGGGTCCTCCACTACCTCCACGGACCTGACCTTCGGGTCCACGGCCGGAGCACAGACTCCGGTCCATTCGCGGTCGAGCCGGCCAAGGCCGAAAGGCGAGTACTTGGGTTCCCTAAGCCCGATGGGCCTCACTGAAGGGCTGGTCTCCGTGTAACTGTGCCGGAAATCGAACGGCAGGGATGAACGTATCGGCTTCGAGCTCGTCCGGTCGAGCGACGACGGAGGGCGGTACGGAGGTTTGTTCTTTCTCTTGAAATCGGAGCTAGGGTTTTTACCATTAAGGCTAGGGTTTTGGGGGCTTGGAGAGAGAGACGGCGGGGGTTTGAAGGAGTAGTAATCGTGAAGTTTGGAGGAAAAGCGGCGCGTGGAGAGTTTGAGAGCAAGTGCGAGTGGAGCTTGTTTTTGGTGGGAGAGCTTCGCAAGGAACATGAGGGTTTCAGGCGTTTTAAGGGTTTTAGGCGTTTAAGGGATTTTACTCTCTCAGTGAGTTGCAGTTGCAGCTGCGGGGAAAGAGTGTGCGACATTGAAAATGGTGGATCATTCTTTCACGATTTCACCAAAAAAAAAAACTATTTTTTCACGACCAGACTGCAAGCTTAAACGACGTACCGTTTCTTTTTTCTTTTCTTTTCTTTTTTAATATCACTTTGACCCTTTTTATTTAGAATTTTATTCATAAATGCAAATCTCTTGTTTGGCAAATTTCATTATAATCCCCACACTTTTAATTTTGTTTCACTTTGGCTAGTCAAAGGACAGTCAACTAATGTATTTAGGGCATGTTTGGTTTGATGTACAATGACTATTGATGGCATTATATAATGCAAGGCCTACTCTTATTTTTAAGCAAAAGACAATCTTAACTTATAAAAAAAAAAATCAAATATATAAACCAAAAAACGAAAAAGAAAATATACAAACAAACAGGAATACTTTCACATGATACATCAGATTTAAGAGGCAATGGTATTTTATTTTTGGATTTTTTCTATTAAAACTTTGTTGCTTTTCAATTATTTATTTTTTTAGATTTTTATGATTGTGTTAGTATGTGAACTACATGATTCTTAGACATGCATTTGAAGCTTGTTTTGAGGTTTTACAATGTAGAAAACGAACTCTCTTAATTAAGATTTGCGATATACCTATGAACTGTCTCAATTAAGATTTGCATATACCATAGATGTTCGAATTTGATGCATTTTGTGATGTTAATATATAGATCAATGGTAAATTAAATTTGTTATTTGGATGTCAAAGTTTGTCCTTTTATTGTAATCATCAAAAAATATGTATTGATTTTGTTTGGATTCTCTTAGTATATTTGCATTCATTCACCAGTGTGTTTTTCCCTTATACAACAGGAGAAATTCATTATAAAAAAAAAAACAGGAGAAATTGTTTTCCACTACGTTCTTTTTTGTCATGCAATTAGCTATGATTATTTTGCTATGCAATCATTAGAAATCTTAATTTTTTAATTTATTATTATTATTTTTTTCCATATTGCAACTACATATTTTGTTGTCAGGTCTATTTCAGTCATGGAATTGGATTGTGCAGAGGTATTTCAGTAGAATTTAGATATCTTTCCGTTAATTAATTTATTTTTTATTATTTTTATTATTATTAATAGGAAAGCATAAGCGATGAGTAAATCTATTTACCAAAAAAAAAAAAAAAAAANTGCAATATTGGATCATGTTTATATCAGTGTGACATGATAATACACGATAAAAAAATAGATTAAAACATGATAACATGATATGTCACGATAAAAAAAATATTAATTAAATTATTTTTTTATAGCTAAAATTCTATGTTTAAAAAAAAATTATGAAATCTATATTTTATTTAATTAGAAAATGATAGTTTTTATATCTTTTTATATATTAATATTTTGTTTTAGATTTTATTTTTTTCTATTACTTATATTAGATATACAATTTTAATTTAGTTTATAATATTTTAAATATTTTTAAATTAACAATTGTAATGCATATTTATTTTTTTAGCCACGATAAATATTTAATATAACTTTAATTCTTAATATTTTACATATTTTGAATTCACAGTTATTAATTATGTTAAATTTTTAGTATGCTAATATTTTTTGAAGATGTTAAGCATATAATTTGAATATGTATTAATTTAAGTTAAAAAATAAAACAAATATATTTAGGCCTAGCATACACGAATTAAACATGACACAACATGAATACGAAACAATATGGCACGAACACGATTCAATACGAATGCTTAACGGGTTGGATTCAAATATTTTTTTTTACATGAACACAAAATAACAGAATACGAATACGATTGAACACGACACATTGCCAGACTTAGCAATGAATATGATATTATGGATAACTAATAGGAGCTCTGTTTATTTTTATTATGTTGTGATTGTCGTATAATTTATATTTTCTCTTTTTTCCTCTCCTCCATTATTGTATAATTATTGTTTTTATTTTTTCGGTTTAAATTTATTATTCATTTTTTTGGAAATTAAAGTCATTTTAACTAGAACTAATAATATTTTTTAAGTAAATTACAATAAATGTACATTAACTATTTCAGGTGTTACAAATATATACTTAAACTTTTTTTATGACAAAAATGTAGGGGTGTGCAAAAAAACCGACAAACCAATTAAAATAACCAATCTAATCCAATCCAACCTGTTTGGATTTGTTATTTTAGTGTAATTGGATTGAATTGGTTTTGAAAAATTAAAAACTGAAATTTGATTCGGTTCGGAGTGTTAAAAACCAGTCCAATCCGAACCGACTATTTTTTTTTTACAAAACATATGGCTATTAGTTTAATATTATTGGTATGTTGGCTTTATTATATTAGCTTAAATTTGGAATTGGATTACTGGATTATTGTATTAGTGTAGTAATTTTGTTTTGTTTTGTTTTAGTTTATTATGTTTATTTGTCTTGTTATTTTTTTAATCATTTATGTGTTAGGTTTTGAAAAAAATATAATTTTTTATGGATTACTAAGTTGGTACTTTATGTGTTAGGTTTTGAAAAAAAAAACATAATTTTTTAAACAAAATTTAAGCACAACAAATTTTTGGTACAAAAAATAGCTCAAATGTCAAATATTTAAAGTAAAAAAATGCTCAAAAATTAAAATTTAAAAAGTCTTAAAAAATTAAATAAAAGTTGAAGCTAAATCGATTAACTAAACTGATCCAATCTAATTACTAATTGGATTGGATTTGATTTAATGTATAGATCAGATCAGATCGGATTGAAAAAAAAAATCAATCACTAATTAGAATGGATTTGTTATTTTCAAAATAGATCAGATCCTGACTGATGCACATCCCTACAAAAATGCTCCATTGTTAGTATCTGAATTAATGTGCCTCTTACCAAATNGAAATAAAACTATTAACCAAAAAAAAAAAAAAGTGATTGATGTAACAAAACTATCAATCTTCAAATATATTCAGCACAATAATTTGAGCAGTGGCATTGATAAATAAATAAAATAAAATAAAAATTCTAACGGGGCGCTAAGAACATTAGCGGGCCCAATTCTCAAATTCAATATTCATGATCTAGACACGTGTAAAAATGTAGGACACTTAAACATTCGAGATAGATCAATAAAGCATTATCAATATAGATGATTATATATGCCTATAGCCTATCGTATCTAAAAGAATCTTTCTCAACCCCATGATATTTCTCTCCTTTTTGAACCTGGATTTCTCAACTTTCGTTCTCCCTCACTCTTGTTTATGAGCAGTAGAAAAAAGGCCAAATCATTTTTAGTTATTTGGGCAACCGAAAGGCTTTATAAACTATAATTTTCCCACCAAGACGGACCATTCCGAAAAGCAAAGCCCATTCAAGAAAGAGGAATATAAATTCAAAAACCAAAAAGAAAGAAAGCGCAGTATAAACAACATTGCCATTACAATACCATTATAGAAATACAATCCAGTTGCGAATTGCATGCATATTTGACACAAATTACGTTTTGAAACAGATATAATACTTTCTAAATGCAAGGAAAACACCCATTTGCCTTTGATCTTTTACCTTCCAGAATTCTAAAAGTCCTAGATAGACCTACCTATACATGTTCAAAAACCCAACCATTATATCCTTATTACAATTTCCAAATTTTACCCACTAAACAACACTGAGTTTAAAAATAAAAATAGCACAAGGAAGAAATAAACCTTACGGCTCAGTAGTTTTTCCCTTTTTTTATTCCCTAAAATACGTTGTAATAAAACTAAACTTTATCATTGCATGCAGTCGACCATCTCTAGTTTCTACACAAAATGATCATCTAAGGCGTGAGCGAGGGTGCATGGGGCTTTACCATATGCACCCCCGCAGAGCAGCAAACAAAATATGTATCAGTTGCAGACCTTGCTGCTCTTCATCAACGGTGTGTGGAAGTCCACGGTCTTCATCTCCTTTGCGTGGGGCATAGTGAAGCCTGCTGTTTTCTCTTCCCGGTTCCTTTTTTTCTTCATCGTCGTCTTCACCTTGTCGCTGTCATTCCCTTTCAACCATACCCCAAACAGTTTCAGACCCTCTTCTACTTCTTCTTCAAACCCATTATGGTCATCATCATCGTCATCATCAGCCAATCCATCACGGGTAGACTCACAGCTTCCTTGCCTCATGATGCGATTGATCTGATCGGGTCCCACCTTCATGTACTCTGTCAGAAAAGCTATCAGCTCGTCGCACTGTTTCTTCGTCTGGGCTAGCTCTGAAGACAGAATCTCGTTGTCCTTCTTCAGCTTCTCGTTCTCGTCCGATAATCCGGCCACCTGGACCATCGCAGCCGTCTCCACCGACCCTGGGTTCTTGGAATCCGGGGACGACGTGGAGGTTGACCCGAGGTCCTCGCCGGAGTTCGATGGGCTGGAAGGGCAATCTGCGGCGGGTTTCCCGCCCGGAACATTTGCCTGAGACGATGTCACCGTTTTACGGCGACGAATTTCCGAGAGGAACTCTTTCTTTCCTCGCTGGAAGTGGTCGTTGGCGAATTCCCATTTGTCTGGGACGACCTTTCGAAAGCCCTGGAAAGAAGCATCGAAAATTAAAATTTTAATTTAATAAAAAAAATATACATTTCTTTTGTGGAAAAAGATTTATTTATTTATTTAAATGCTTTGGAAAACGTCGATTTTCCGCCGATAAAATAGAAAATAATCTAGACAAACGGAAAGCAGAACAGATATCGGTGCAATAAACGCAACGCACGCACGCAAAAGGTATTGGCTCGGCTTAACAGACGGCGCAGACAATCTAGAGATTATTGGGGATGCGCAGATGTGCGGGACCCGCAGTTCTACGGCGCAGATTTAAAGATTTTTCAGGTTCATTGGTGGATTTTACGGTGGGTCCGCAGGACAGCTGTAGGCCTGACGTGGTTAGGTGGATCTCATACCGGAGGAGAATTATGTATGATGAAAAGACCTTTTTGACCCTCAGCTACCTCAAATTAGCCCGTTAAAAATGGGTTAAAGCGTATATATGGGCAGTTGAATATGACTACCCTATTTCTTTTTTAAATTGATATTTATAATATTTTTTCCTAGTCAAAGATAAACTTATTACTGACTCTGTTTACCCAAAAAGAAAACTTATTACTGACTCTTCCTCCGTATCGCAATCCCCAGGCGGTGACTAGCGAAATGACATTTAAAGTATCTTATAAAAATTTCACTGTCCAAAAAGAAAAGTATCTTACAAAAATTTCAAATACATATTTGTCATAATTAATATACTTAATAAAAACAGAAGAACAAATTTTATAGTTTCTTACAAGTACACCATATAAAAGAACAAACATGATTGAAAAATAGTCGTAATTTCAAGAGTTTCAACATTTTTATCTCTAAAAATATTATTAAAATGTATGAATTTTGAAAAATTGGCCGTGATTATAGACTGTTTTACTTTTTCAACAATTTTCTTTTTTCGTTCGAAAATCTTCCAACAAATTTTTGAGCTACAGACTACAATAAAATTAATTTGCATTAAAAAAATGTAAAATTCCAACCGTAATATGAAACATTAAATCCCAGTGCAGATAAAATAAAAAATCATTATTTTCATATCATAAATAAATATTTTTACCATCATAAAATATGTATAAACATATATCCAGATAATAACTTTTTTTCTTTTTTTAACTGGTCGCCTTCTTTTCGGATCCTAATCTTTCAAAATGATTTTAGGTAGGAAGCGGTTGGTTCACGTATTAATCCTCCTAATATTTGTTTTATAAAATTAAAAAGATAAGAATAAGATAATATGATTGATATTTCATAGGAAGGGAATTAAAAAAAAAAAAAAAAAGTCTAGATGAATTTCCGGAATCTAAACAGTCACAATACGACGCAGTTTCACGATGAGAAAGCAAAGAAAAGGAGTAGAAAAAACTCACATAGGTGTTGAGCTGGCGGACGAAGCTGGAGAAGTTGTTGTGCTTGAAATAATTGGGGAGCAAATCCCTCGCAAAATCAGCGGTCTTCCAAACGACAAAGGAATTGCCGTTTTCGTTCCAAGAAATCACATCGTCGGAGATGGGATCGTCCACCAACTGGTACGTTTTCGTCAAAAACGGCGCCGGAACAGACCTCTGCGCCATTTCTTCCAACTTTACCCAAACAGAGAAAAAGGAAAATTCTATCCAAAACGATGATCGAAAACTAAAAATTACAGCAACAGCAAAATAAAAAAACGATCTAATCTGTGAAAAAAATGGAGGAAATTATGCCCCAATTTTGGGGAAATTGATGGTGGAGTTAGCTAAATCTAACTGGAGCAACTAAAAAGGAGGAGAGCAGTGAGGAATTCCCAATCCCAGCAATAGAACCCGGAGAGAAAGAATCGAGAATGAACAGGGTTAACGGGAGGTAAACAGCTATCGGCTTCCATGAGTTCGAAGCAGAAGGAGTTCTTGGGTTTGAGTTGGAATCTGCAAGACCATAACTTCCTTCCCACCCACTTTCAAAAGAAATATTCTTCCGATTTGTTCATGTGTGTCAGTATTATAAAGGAGGAAGCAGCCACAGAAAGCGATGTGGGTTCTAGAAATTTTTAGAAACACTTTTTTTTCTTTTAAAAAAAAAACCCCACAAAACCCACCCCTTTGGTCGTCTTTCAAAGGGCTTAGAGATAAGAGAGAGAAGGGACACGCTTTTTCTTTCTTGAAGAAAAATGATGAGAGAGAGAGATTGGGTTGGATTGGGGTTTTGTTTTTTTGTAATGGAGGAATTGGTGGGTGTTTTTCTTGGTCATTTCTTTTTGGGAAGCTTCTAATACGTTTCCACAAAAGAAAGAGGAGGTGAGGGGGCTGGGTGATTTTGAATTGGATTTACGTGAACGCGTGGCTTTCTAGCAGCGGTTTTACTTTTTCAACGTAGAGGATCAAAGATGTAGAAAAAATTTAATAATAATTTGAAGAAGAATAAGTAGGAAAGAAAGAATATGAAACAACAGTAGAGAGTTTTCTTTTTCTCACCTAACGCTTTGCAATTCGGATTTACTTCCATTTCATCGGTTTTTTTATTTTACTTTTTTTCTTTTGGGATTGGTTTATATTGCTTTTTACTGTTTGTTATTACTTATTATATTATTGTTGTATTGGTTGACTGGTCATTTTGCCACTGTTTATCTACTAATTTGTTTTCAAGTAGCTCTTGTTGTGGTTTTATTATGAAATTTCTCGAAATACAAATTCTTTTCATACTCTTTAGATTGTTTGGGCTTTGTTGTGAATTTTGAGTGGACATTTGACCCACCACCCAAAAACTATTTTTAAATTCAAAACGATTATGGATGTTAGTATTTATTATTATTATTATTGTATAAATCAGTTTTCCAGTTGCCAAACAAATTAATGGGTATTTGCTCTTTCTTTTAGTTAAAAATGATTTTTAATTGAACAGTAAAAATGTAATAATCTTAAAAACCCTTACAAAAAAAGTAAGAATAATTTATTTTAAAGATCATATCATAAGAAAGACTTTATTTTTATTTTTATTTTTTGTATATTTGGAATTTTTATTATTATTATTATAGTATAAATCAGTTTTCCAGTTGCCAAACAAATTAATGGGTATTTAATTTTTTTTAAGTTAAAAATGATTTTTGATTGAATAGTAAAAATGTAATGAATCTAAAAAGCCCTTACTGTACAAGAAAAAAAATGATAACAATAATTTAGTTTATTTTAAATATCATATCATAAGAAGACTTTATTTTATTTTTTTAATTACAAATATCATATCATAAGAAGATTTTTTTTATTTTATTTTTTATTTATTTTAAAGGCACCCCTGCTGTGCAAACTTGTTTCCATGGTCAAATTTTTGTCAAAATTAAAAGTTGAAGAAACGCATCATTTTGGCACAAATTTGTTTCTATCGATCAAAATTCGGTCAAAATTAAAAATTAAAGAAACTGTGCATTTTGGCTCAACATCTCTTGCTGTTTTCAGAATCTGAGTAAAACGCGAATCGCACTCCTGTGTATATGTATATATCTTTTTGGGTTTCTAAAGGTGAAGTAAGTATCTTCACTTTATTTGATTGAATATCCTACAATCTTGTACATAAATTAAGCTAACTATTAGTTGATTACAAGGAAGGAGGTAAAAATTTTGCCAACTATTTTTAAAATAATTAAATTTTCTTCGTTTATACATCTTTGTTTGAAACTTATATAGTTAATTTCCTTGAATTCCAAAACCAAAAAAAATTTATATATATCTTTTTGGGTTTCTAAAGGTGAAGTAAGTTTCTTCACTTTAGTTGTACCTAAATTTTTTTGATTAGATATTTTGAATCTTAACTTGGATTATGGACAATGTATACATACTATCATCAATACCGACTTCATGGTCTTTGATATTCACATTTCTCTTTTTGTTCTCTACCGGTTGAGTAAGTTGTAAACGTAGATTTTCAGTTTTCTTCTTTATTGACTTTTGAACAGTTACACAATTCAAAAAATTGAAATTTACAGAAATACTTTTTGAAAATTTAACTTGTATTTAAATTATTTAACACACAATTAAATTTATTAATCCTGCGTTGCTAATTAAATAATTAGCGATTCACAAACAGTAAAACATAATTTAAATTACCATGCATTTATTTACATATGCACTCGAGAATATCTCTCTAATAGTTATTCTCATCGTAGACTAGTAGAATTTCTTCCTAGAGTCTAATAGAGAAATATGATGAAAGCTAGGTTTATTTTTTGTTGAGGTTACGAAAGAAAAAAATTTAATTAATTCCTTGGAAACAAATAGTAATTAATTAATTAATCTGTAAACTGGCTTTCATTTTCCTGGACCTAAACAACATTTAGTGATATCGTGAAGAAAAGGAATCCTCTGAATTAAACAAAAAAAACCCTTTTATATTGAATTTTTATATAAACAATGATGAAAAAATCAAAAATTTAGGTGAAATTTTACCGAAATTTTGGTTTTTTCAACATTCCGAAATAAATTCTTTTTCCAAAAAAAAATGGTAAAATTTCCATAATTTCTGTCGATATTTTACTGATATTTCCGTCGAAATTTTTATAGTAATTGCTTCACAAACTGGTCAAAATTTTTATAATTTTTATGGAAATTTATGATATTTCTGCGATATTTTCGTCAAAATTTCTATGATAATTGCTTCATAAACTGGTCAAAATTTCCATAATTTCCATAAAAATTTATAGGAAAATTTAGATTGTTAAAATTTAAAAATATGATCTATTTTTATAAATATTTGAGTATTTTTTAAATTATAATTATTTATTGATGATATATTTTAAGTTAAAATATAATTAGGCGAATTCGAATTTAAAAACAAAATTAAAACAATTAAAAAAATGTAAACCTTATTATATAATTCGGCCCATTCCAAAAGTACTGATTCTTTTGAAAACTTTATAAGACAGCTAACTAAAACTCTTAGTGCTTCGGCTCTTTCCAAAAGTACAAGTTCAAAATTTTCAACTATTAATAGCGACTCTGGCTCCAGTAACGATATCAATAAATGTACTAATGAAGTGAGAAGTGGTTACGAAAGAGAGTCGTCAATTCAACAGAGATTGAGTCCATTCACAGGTGAAGAATATTACACTCATACAACTCAAGATGATAATCATAAAAGTAGAGAATGTGGGTCAGGAATTTATACTATAAGAAAATATTATATGGGCAGAGAAAGGGTACAATGGGAATATCACAACAAAAAAATGAATATTTTTCTACAAATTTTGGATCAATACGGATTGAATATGACTATAACCCTTATTTCATGGATGATTATGGAATGTCATCAAATAATAACTCATGGAATACATTCTCAAACTCAACCATCAGGGGCTAGTAGTTATGAACAAAGTCAATCAACGTCATATCCATATCATGACTATTAGTAAAGACAATCACATGAAATATTAGATCCATATTGCTGACATGTTAACAATTATATGTAAAATTATCAAGGAAACGTGCCTTTTAATCAATATTTTTCTCAATACACAACTAAAAATGAGGATGAGGAAGAAAGTGGAAATTTTCAACCACCAATAAATTCTATGTGGTATTGACTTATATTTAAGTAATCATATACTTGTATTATTATTCTGATTAATAAATAATTTATTAGTTAATTAATAAAATTTTTGTTTTTATCAGCGAGTATTATAAACCTCTTAATTATAATAAATATAATTTCCACTCAATATTTTTTCAATTTTTATAGTTAAATTGATAAAGTATCTAATAAATGAGCATATCTTAAAGTTTCATAAAAAATTTCTATATTTTTCTATAAATTTCCTTCATTTTTTTATTTATTTATATTATGTAATATTAATCCTTAAACTTACTTAGGCCGATTCTGTTATAAGGCCTTTTTCTGTTATATGTTAATTGTGTTTTTAGGTGAAACGCTGCCATTCTTTCCTTAGCTGTGTGACTTGGAGCTGGTCTCTGTGATGGTGCCACGTGGAAGTTTTGTTTGATATATATTGTTATGTTGCTACTGTTGATGTTGAACGAGTGCGCCGATTTGTTTAGGGTTTGCTCTCGTTTCCTTTTGTTTCTGAGTGAGAGTTTCTGTGTGTGTCTCTTGGTGTCTCTGTGTGGGGAAAAACTGGGTGTAAATGGGGTTTTGGTTGTGAGGAGATTTGTTCTTTGTATCTTGAAGATTGTATATCTTTCTTTTAGTATTAATGGAATATAGCATACGCTCCACACTGGAGCCAAGGATGTAGCCGAAACTTTTTCGGTGAACCTTGTAAATCGGGTTGTGTTCTTCTTCTTTTCTCTTTTACGATTCTCAATAGGTTACTAAAAACATAACATTTGGTATCATAGCACTTTATGCCTTGAGGGTTTGTTCTTCTGGAGGCACGATACTTTGGAGTCGGTGACTGTTCATGTCATCGGAACACGGTAAATGTTTTTTAGATTCCTGATATGAAATTCCTGGACCTGCAATCCGAAGATTGGTACCTGGTGTTGTGTTGCTGGACACAGACTCTGTGTTTTAGAAGTTTTTTGATGATTATCTTTAAAGATCATCAATCCGGTATAATCTTTCTAAACTATATTCTTAATCTCTGTTTTCTGTAGGTTTTTAATCTCCAGTAATTTTCTTTTGTTCTTCTGTTTTCTGCCTTTTCTTTGTTTGCTTGTACTGAATCTGTTTCAGTCTTCTTTTCTTGTGTGTTTGCTATGAATCTGGTAGAGAACCTAGGATCTCTGTCCTTGGAGATTGCAAGTGTTTGTTTGTTTTAAACCGTGGAGAAATTGGTTGATTTTCCGCCTTAAAAAATCTGGATGTTTAAACTGTCTATGTGGTGGAGTCGATTTTAAGTTTTTCTTCTAGTTTTTTCTAGGGCTTTGGAGAATCTTGAAAACTGTTTTTTTTCCGGTTATATATCAAAACCTTCGTTTTCCGGATTAACAGACTGGTCCTAGGGTAATGCTATTCAGAGCCGTTTGTATCTAAAATCAATCTGATAGTTGATTTCTGACTTCGAGATTTTTTTTTTTTGTGTTGTCAATTCTTGATAAATCTTGCTTAGTCTGCATATCGGTTGGTCTGAGTTTGTCCTATTGTTTTTGAATTCTTGCTTTTATTGTTCTTTGTCTCTGTGTGACATTTGTAGATAATGTCTACTAAAATTGAGGTAGAAGTCTTTAACGGCAAAGGAGATTTTCTCCTTTGGCGTAGAAAGATGAAAGCCGTGCTTGTACAAATGAAAATTGCAAAGGCTTTAACAAACTCTTATGCCTCTGGAACTTCTGATGATTTTAAAACTGAGACTGATGAAATTTTTATGAGTACTATTATTTTACATCTGTCTGATAACATATTAAGAAAAGTCGATGGTGTCAAAACTGCCTCTGAATTGTGGGACTTACTTGATAAACTATATTCTGAAAAATCTTTACCTGATAGGATTTTTATGTTAGAACAATTTTTTAGTTTTAAAATGGATACCTCTAAAGATCTAGATGCAAACATTGATGTGTTTAATCGTATGATTCTTGATCTGGCTAGTTGCAAAGTTACTTTTTTGGAAGAAAACAATGCTGTTATTTTACTTAATTCTTTACCTGAAATGTATAGAGAAGTAAAGAATGCTATTAAGTATGGTAGAGACACTTTAACCATTGATGTAATTGTTAATGCTCTAAAATCAAAAGAACTAGAAATAAAGACTAATTCTAGAGGTGAAGGATTAAGTATAAGGGGCAGAAATATGACTAGGAACTCTGTCTATAAAGGGAATAACAATTTTAACAATTTTAATAAAAACATATACAAGTCCAGATGTAATAGTCAGCCTAAATCAACATTAAATAATAGGAAATGTTACTACTGTAGAAAAACAGGTCACTACATTAAAAACTGTTTTAAAAAGAAGAAAGATGAGAAAGATAAAGGAATAAACAGTAATAGTCAAGAAAATGGAGATCTGTCTTTAGTAACATCTGATATGACCTCACCCCTTGTGTTAATGGTCTCTATGTTTTAGCTGAAAATGAATGGATTTTAGATTCTGGCTGCTCTTTTCATATGTGCCCTAATAAAGAATCTTTTATTTCTTATACTAAAATAAATGGAGGTCAAGTGTTATTAGGAAATGATCTTGCTTGTGATGTTATTGGAATTGGTTCCATTCAACTTAAATTGCATGATGGTTCTCTTAAAGTGTTAACAAAAGTCAGACATGTTCCCAGTCTTAAAAGAAACTTAATTTCAATTGGCATGCTTGATGAATCTGGACTAACCTGTAAAACTTCAAATGGCATCGTTAAAATATCTAAAGGTTCCTTAGTCATTATGAAAGGAACTAAACAGAATGGTCTGTATATACTATGTGGTAAGACCTGTATTGGTACTGTGAATGCCTCTGCTGTTTCCTTAAATGATTCTACAAATCTATGGCATGCTAGACTAGGACATATTAGTGAGAATAGTTTAAATCATTTGCATAGACATGAATACCTTGGTAAGGATAAAATCAGTAAACTTATTTTCTGTGAAGTTTGTATTTTAGGAAAACAACACAAACACAGCTTTAGCACAAGCACATATAAATCTAAATATGTGTTAGATTATGTTCATGCTGATTTATGGGGTCCTGCTAAAGTCCAAACCCAAACTGGAAAGAGATATTTTCTGTCTATAATAGATGATTGGTCTAGAAAACTGTGGATCTATTTGTTGAGATCAAAAGATGAAGCTTTTATGAAGTTTAAAGAATGGAAACTGTTAGTTGAAAATCAAGTAAATAAAACTGTAAAAATTCTGAGAACTGATAATGGTTTGGAATTTTGTAATGCTGAATTTGATTCTTTCTGTAATTCTTGTGGTTTAATAAGACACAGAACTGTTAAACACACACCACAACAAAATGGAATAGCTGAAAGAATGAATAGAACTATTCTTGATAAAGTAAGATGCATGCTTATTTCTTCTGGATTACCAAATTTGTTTTGGGGTGAAGCTGTAATGACTGCTGCCTATTTGATTAATCTGAGTCCTTCTACTGCTATTAATCTGAAAATACCTGAGCAAGTTTGGTCTAATAGAAAACCAGACTATAGTAGGTTAAGAGTCTTTGGATGTGCAGCATATGCACACCAATCTGAGGGTAATTTAGAACCTATGAGTGTTAAGTGTGTCTTCTTAGGTTACCCCTTAGGTGTCAAAGGTTATAGACTTTGGGTAAAGGAGAGTCACAGGTTTAAGGTTATTATTAGTAGGGATGTTTTGTTTGATGAAACATCCATGCCTTGTAAAGCTGAAAACAAGACTGACTCTAATATAGAAACACCTTCTGGTTCTAGGGAGTTAATTATACCTTTTGGGGTGGAGTGTCAAAGTTCAACAGATACTGAACACTTGCTAATTGAAAAACAAAAAGAAACCTTAGATCATAGAGAAGAACCAACTAGGACTAATGTTTCAAATGAAAGTTCTAATGTTGAAAAGGACCAATCTGCAAAGTCTAATGAAGGAAATCAGATTTTAAATGACTACATGTTAACTAGGGATAGAAGTAAAAGACAAGTCAAACCAAATAAAAGATTTGCTTTAGCTGAATGTCTATCTTATGCTTTAGTCTCCTTCTCTGATTTAGTTGACTGTGAACCGAAAACTTATAATGAAGCCATTAAGTCTAAACAAGCAAAAGAATGGAAAGCAGCAATGATAGAAGAAATGAAATCTTTACACCAAAATCAGACTTGGGAGTTAGTTGCAGAACCTTCAAATAAAAGAGTTGTTGAGTGTAAGTGGGTCTTTAAGGTCAAGGAAGGTATGACCAGTTCTGAACCTATTAAGTATAAGGCTAGATTAGTAGCAAAAGGATTTACACAGGTTGAGGGAATAGATTATAATGAAATTTTTTCACCTGTTGTTAAGTATACTACCATTAGGGTTATTTTATCTTTAGTTACTCACTTTAATTGGGAACTTGAGCAGTTAGATGTTAAGACTGCCTTTTTGCACGGTGACTTAGAAGAGGTTATATATATGAGACAGCCAGAGGGTTTCCAGGTTACTAAAGGGAGTAATGAGCTAGTTTGTTTGTTAAAAAAGTCCTTGTATGGTCTTAAACAATCTCTTAGGCAGTGGTATAAACCTTTTGATTCTTTTGTTTTGAAAATTGGTTTTTCTAGGAGTCAATATGATAGTTGTTTATACTTAAGAGGTCTAGGAACGAATAAATCTGTTTGTTTATTGTTATATGTTGATGATATGCTGTTAACTGGTCCTAGTTACACTGAAATACAGAGAATTAAAGATTTACTTAAATCTGAGTTTGACATGAAAGATTTAGGTCCTGCTAGAAAAATTTTGGGTATTAATATTACTAGAAACAGAAGTAAATTCTTAATGAAATTATCTCAAACTTCTTATGTTAATAAAGTTGTTTCTAAATTTTCTATGGGAACTTCTAAATCTGTTTCAATTCCTTTGGGAGCTCATTTAAAACTATCTAGTGACCAATGCCCTACCACTGAAGCAGGGAAGTTAGATATGATCTATGTACCTTATTCAAATGCTGTAGGTTCTGTAATGTACACTATGATTTGTACTAGGCCAGACTTAGCTTATTCTATTAGTGTTCTTAGTAGGTTTATGGCTAATCCTGGTAGACTGCACTGGGAAGCAATGAAATGTCTTCTTCGATATATGAAATTTACTAAAAATGAGGGTTTAATTTATAAAGGTGGTCAAAAAGATGTTGAACTGTTAGGTTTTATGGATTCTGACTATGCTGGTAACAGAGATAATAGAAAATCAATATCTTCTTATGTTTTCACACTATGTGGTAATTGTATAAGTTGGAAGTCTCATTTACAATCTGTAGTAGCTTTATCTACTACAGAAGCAGAATATATTGCAGCCACTGAAGCTGCAAAGGAGGCTGTCTGGCTTAAAGGACTTTTGTGTGAATTAAAAGTTTTAGAAAAAGATGTTATTCTATATTCTGATAGTCAAAGTGCCATTCATCTTTGCAAAAACCCTGTTTTTCATGAAAGATCAAAACACATTCAAGTTAAATATCATTTTATCCGTGACCTTGTTTCTAATGATGTGTTTAAATTAGAGAAGATACCTACTGAATATAATCCTTCTGATTTTGGTACTAAAGTCTTGTCTGTTGGTAAGTTTAATACTTGCAAATCTATGCTCCGTATTGGAGCAGATTAATTTTTTTAACAAATTAAAATTGCTGAGAAGGTGTGTTTGAGTTTATGCTATATTTCTTTTTAACCTAAGTATTTTTAAGGATTAGGTGGAGATATGTAATATTAATCCTTAAACTTACTTAGGCCCATTCTGTTATAAGGCCTTTTTCTGTTATATGTTAATTGTGTTTTTAAGTGAAACGCTGCCGTTCTTTCCTTAGCTGTGTGACTTGGAGCTGGTCTCTGTGATGGTGCCACATGGAAGTTTTGTTTGATATATATTGTTATGTTGCTACTGTTGATGTTGAACGAGTGCGCCGATTTGTTTAGGGTTTGCTTTGTGGTTTTCTCTCATTTCCTTTTGTTTCTAAGTGAGAGTTTCTGTGTGTGTCTCTTGGTGTCTCTGTGTGGGGAAAAACTGGGTGTAAATGGGGTTTTGGTTGTGAGGAGATTTGTTCTTTGTATCTTGAAGATTGTATATCTTTCTTTTAGTATTAATGGAATATAGCATACGCTCCACACTGGAGCCAAGGATGTAGCCGAAACTTTTTCTGTGAACCTTGTAAATCGGGTTGTGTTTTTCTTCTTTTCTCTTTTGCGATTCTCAATAGGTTACTAAAAACATAACATATTGATATTCTATCGATATTTCCATTGATATTTTTGTATTTTAAACATTTGATATTTCCGTCGATACTGATATTTTCATCTTTGTATATAAGTGATGTGATATAGCAAATTACTTATATTATTGAATATGTTATTGTATTTGTGTAGAAATTGAATGCTTTAAATTTATCCTCGTTTGATTTTATAAGTGATTATAGATAATTAAATTTACATTGCAGTTAATAATTAAAAATGATTTTGATAAAAAAAAAAAAAACACTGTTACCTGCGTATGTAGCACAAATTTTTGGAATTTTAATCACTTCTTCTATTGACTTTATCTCTCTCTCTCTCTCTCTCTTCCTTTATTTTTTGTCAAACTCGAATGCGACATTTTTATTTTTATTAGGCTACGGATTTATTTGATATATTGCCAGATTTTTATATATACAAAAGGCCGAAATTGGTAGACCAAATACATAGCCTGATATGTAGACCTTAAACGTACTATGTCGTCTTTTGCTATATATTATTTTTGGTATCATATTCTGCAGGTTATATATATTATACGTAATACACAATTGTATAACCTAGAAGCTGACCTACTCTTATAAAATTTAAATTCAAACTCTAAGCAATATTGTTTTAGCCACTTGTCATGAAATATGATTCTACACATGAATTAACCACCATTGTTAAGGAATAAAGACTGTTTTGTATAGCTATAGGTTCCATTATGATCTATCATCAACTGGGATAAATAGTATTATTTTTTTCACCTATTAAGAGTAAATAAATTATCTTTTTAAGAGCAACCAAAGGCAAACCATGATTTCCTCGTACAATAATTTTAAGTTTGGACTTTTACTCTCCAGTTTAGAGTTACTTTGAATCAATTGTCCTAATCATCATTACTACAGAAAATAGCTATTGACGACGGCCATACTTTTATATAGACGTCGGTTGAAAAAGAGAGCCATCGTTGATAAAATAAGACGATGGTTAAAAAACATCAACGACGGTTTTAACTGTAACCGTCGTCTAAAATTACATTAAAGACGACGGTTACTTCAACAACCGTCGTTGATAAAAGTCTAAAATACACGTGGCAGCAACATTGTGGCCACGTGTATGTTGATGAGTATAGACGACGGTTCCTAAAGGAACCGTCGTCTATTGTTAACTTATCGACGACGGTTCAAGGATCCATCGTCAATACTTTGTGTATACCTGGGTAAAGACAACGGTTCTAAGCTAAAACCGTCGTCTTTTGGTTTTTTTTTTTTTTTTTTTGTTTTTTTTTTGTTTTTTGGGGTAAAGACGATTGTTTT